>DWPV01000577.1:0-27376 GCA_018251915.1 Urbanus proteus proteus | reverse complement strand
CCCTGAGGACTGAGATGGAACGCCTCGGATAAGTCTGTCTCCCTGACCACACCCTTCAGACCAGAACACAGCAGTGCAGCAGCAAAATTTTAATGGGTATTTCTTGTCCGCAGAGAGAACTGAATGCCGTGGACTTCAAGGTGTCGGCGGACCTGAAGTTCGTGCTGCTGATATCAGATGTGAGGCCTGGCTGGAGACACGCGAGGCTGGCTCGCTACCACGTGTACGATGTTATTAACCGGTAAGTGATTCATCTGCTTTAACGGTAATGGAAATCTCTTGATCGCTTAAGAGTTCTTTATAAACTTCTTTACAGATTTAATAAAGATTTCATAATCTATCAAGTATGTACGTGAAGTTTATCTATCCCTAAATAATCCTTGTCAAATCGTGCCGTATTAAAAAAGTATTCATGTTAAACCTCTTAACTTTTTAACTGCTGTGCCTGTGATACTTCCTGGGTTCACTAGTGTGGAAGGCGCGAAGCATACATTCCACGATATGAAATTATAGAATCCGATATCAATAGATCCCAATCCCTATCGGATATTTTGTTACCCATAAATTGGTCCTACAAGAAGATTTGACTGTTTCAAAAAATTTTAATAATGATAATAATCAGGATACATAGATTAAAGTGGCCGTCAAAATATAGAAATACAGTTAAGTTTAGTCATGCTGGGCACGGGTCTCCTCTCAGTAAGAGGGATTTTAGGCCTCAGTTCACCGCGCTGGCGAAGTGCGAATTGGTAGACTTCACACACTTTTGATAACTTTTTTTTAATACTCTAAGATGTGCAGGTTTCCTTTCCGCCGCACTTTTCCTTTACCGTAAACAAGTAAGTCAAGTTTAGTCACTATAACTATTTTTACTTGATGGCTCATTAGTGTCTGTCTTCCAGGAACAAGATCCCAATATCCCCAGTAGACGACGACCGCTCAGCGCCGCTGCTGCAGTACGCGGAGTGGGCGCCCGCCGGCTCCGGGCTGGTCTTCGTGCATGACAACGATATCTACTACAAGCCCAAGGTGCTGAAGCCTTTGGTCTGCAGGATCACTAGCACAGGTAAGTGGCATCAACCTTCATTTAAAACTTAAAACGCTTTCTCCACTCATAGCCCCACAGTAGGATTTTCTCCTGTGTCGTGGGTACCATGGACACACAAGTGTGTGTCCATGGACCCACGTGGCGGAAGGGTTACCATACCGGTCTGACGCGCAATGGGTCCCTGCTTCGATTCCCGGCAAGACAGACATCTAAATGATGAATTTAGATTTCTGTTCTGGCTCTGGGTGTTTGTGTATTCGTGTATGTGTGCGTCCATGGCACCCACGACCCAGGAGAAAATCCTACGGTAGGACTATGAGTGTAGAAAGCGTTTTCCGTTTTAAGTTTAAGCTTTTAACGGCGTTTGAGATTCCTTACTAACTTTTAGACTCTTTCTTCCGATTCTTTAAACGAAAAACGTCGTAAATCTAATTTGGACAATCCCGGGTCTTTGCCAAACTTTCAACATCTGTATTCATATATGTGTATGTATAACACATGCATCCAGGTACACATATAAAGGAACGTCCTCTCGAGACATCGGATAAAGTCGTCGGGTACCAAATAACTATTGAGTTTTAAGGAACCATACGTGAATTGCTTTTCGATGAACAACCTTATCTTGCTCCACTGTAAAAGATATACTATCAACGATAACAACTACTGCTCTCAGGAATGAGCAGTGATAGCCTAATGGTTGAAACTTGGCCTCCGGAATGTCGTAGAAGCTGATCAAAGAACAAAACCCAGGTAATAGAAAGCAGTCCTTCGTGTAAATAAATAAACGATATACTGTTCTGTTTGTTGTGTTCAAGGCAATGTTTTGTGAAAAGTTATACGGGGTGTTCTAAGTGTTCTAACTTAATCTTCAGAATCCCCAACGTCTGGCCGTGGTCTATCTCAAATAGGCTAATCTTGTTTGGAACTCTTTCAAATACACATGAGTGGCTATAACTGCTTATCATTAGGTAGACTGCTTGCTCGTTGATTACTCCAATTACAACTTAACTATACGTTTCACGTCGACATTAAAACCTGTACCTTAGATCCGAGATTGGCTCAGCGATAAACGCGAACTGAATTCCAAATAGTAGACGCCATATTGAAACGATTTCATGGTTTTACAGACGGGTTATGGAAATACTACAATAGGTGTCGTTAAGCAAATGTACACGCGTATTTTGCCAAATAGTAGGTATAGATTTTGAAAAAATATCAGCGATCATAAGGGGAAATGGGTATGAAAATACTATCGTAACATTTTTACGTTCCAAAATTCATATTCGTGTATATTTTATATACAAAGATAAATAAATACTTAAATCCAAAAATCCCGACAGGACCAACTAAATTCGTCACATGTCTGGTCAGAGATAAAAAAACTGTTGAAAAACCGTGGCACTTCTGTCATGCTAATGAGTATGGCGGTGGTACCACCAGTATAACTGCAAGAAATTGTACCACCAATTATATTCCGATTTTCAATATACATACCAACACTCCAAGAATATCAGCTGAATCATTAGGTAACTTTAGTAACATTGATCCTATTTCCTAAATAGGTGCATAATCTACGAAAGATTACCTACTATAAAGTATTCCACTGTTGGGAAAGTCCCATGCCCAGTGGAACATAGAAGGCAATAACCACACCTTTAACGTAAAAGGTCAAAGGTTAACTTCAAAGGTTCGGGTGCACCCTCGTTCAAAAGAATTGTTTTCTCATGCAGAATCTAACCCCTTTAACCTTTCCGGCATTTTTTATCTGAGGGAGTAAAGCTGATAAAAATAGCTGATAGTTCCTCACACTAGAATGATTTTAGTAAGGTAGTTAATGTAGGTCTAGTAATAAATTCAGGAAAAATGCCTAAAAGAGACAAATTATAGCGTAGTAGACTTTCGTTGGTGACCGCAGTTTTGTCGCTTAGTTACCGTTTTGCAACATCCACGGAATGATAGAGTGGTGCTAGGCAAGACCACCTCAACACAGCAGTAGATAATGCAACAAACTTGTGCAAAATATCTTCTAAGTCCCATTTATTCCCAGGAGTCCCCGGAGTAATCTTCAATGGCGTCCCAAACTCCTCTACGAGAGGAAAGTGTTGCGTCTGGACCGCGCGCTTTGTTTCAGCCCAGACTTTCACCCACTGGGTGTTAATTTTATTCAGGAAGATGCTGCTTGCCCGTTTCCTGAATTTTGTATCTTATTCACCTCCTCCAACAGCCATGGAAAGTGATAGCGCGGTGATATTCTAAACCAGAGGTTGTCAAACTGTTTCGTTTAACGCCCACTTTAAAAATTAGTTATTTTATAGCGCCCCCATTTTTTTAACTTAATAATATATTACTCTCGCCTGGAATTTAATTAACTTGTTTTTTTTTATGTTATGTCAATAGCAAACAAGTATGCAACCCATCTGATGGTGACCACTGCCGCCCGTGGACATCAGCGCGCCTCAATTTTTCTGAGCCCCATACCGCCCCCCTCTAGGCCTCCAGCGCCTACAGGAAGGCGTTATCGCCCACTTTGAGAAACTGTTCTACTGTTCTAGACCGACACCATACGGCAAAAGATAAAATAACAAACTTATGCAAAATTCCATTTATTCCCAGGAGTTCCAGGCGTGATCTTCAACGGGGTCCCAGACTTCCTCTACGAGACGGAGGTGCTGCGTCTGGACCGCGCGCTCTGGTTCAGCCCGGACGGCCAGACGCTCATGTACGCCACCTACAACGACTCCCTGGTCAAGGAACACAAGTACCCCTGGTACGGCCTGGACCAGCCTGAACCACCCGCTTACCCTACTATCAGGACGTTACGGTATCCTAAGGTAATAGTACATTACGATACGGGTGGCAACATAGGTCACTAGTATCGTATTTTATTTTATTAAACGGATTATTCTAATAGGTGTTTATTGAGTTAAGTTATCAAGTTAATAACGACTTTTTATACCTACTTACTGTCATAGTCACACAAAACTATAAATTAGTTTTAAGCTATTAAAAATGCTTAACTGTTCATCAAATAATATTTACTTTATGCTAGTCGATTTATCTTTCTACTTTCTTCCAATGTCCATTTCTACGTATAGGTACTCTTTAGGATTTAAATTTAACATTTGACTATATAGTCAATACTTTGATATAAGTAAATACTTTGATACAACAGCCTGCAATGGTATTTTAAGAGCAGTTTCTTACTCTTCTTTCTTCTTAATTTTTCTTCCTCCTAAGTATCACAATTGATTAAAAATAGAAATACACAAACCAGGTTTTTTTTATTTACAGGTAAACACAAATAACCCGGTGGTGACGGTGTATGTGGTCAGCTTGAAGACGCCCAAGTTCCTGTTCTCCCACGCTATACAGTTCACATCACAGATAGATAAAGGTACTAACTTCATTATCCAATTCTATTTTTTTATTAAAACCAGTACCACGCTTGTTGTTCAAAATCTTATAAAAAAATCCCAACCGAAACATGAACCTGTAACGTCTACCTATGGGTCAAGTTTATTACAAGAATCACATCTCTATTTTTCTTTAATGTCCAAGGGCAGCAGTGGCCACTTACCATCAGGTGGACTTTTTTATAAGATGTGAATAGCAAACGAGCTTGTAGTCCACCTGATGGTAAGTAACCGCCCATGGACATATGTAATTAACCCCAGATAAGATCAAGGTCCTACATGAGGTTGACCACAGACGCGTTGCTACCCCTGAGGACCGAGCTGGAACGCCTCGGATAAGTATATCTCCCTAACCACACCCTTCAGACTAGAACACAGCAGTGTTGAACACTGCTGTTATAAGGCAGAAATAGGTGTGACGGTGGTGCCGCCAGAGTCGAACAACATATAATTCCATCACCTTCAAAATCATGCACGTTTCCTATTTCTATAACATAAAAAATCTACAAAAAATACGGATGTCCGTAACCGAGAATCGAACCCAAACCCTACGTGACGTAAACCGACGCGTCAAACTCTCACCACTAAAGCATCTTGACCATGAAGTCCAAGTTGCATAATTGTGTCGCAGCAGCTGAAGTACGCCACTCAGCGACAACAATAGCCGAGATGCATCTCTGCATTTTGTAGGCTTTTGGGGGCTTTTAGCAATGTTGTGGACAATAAGGGAAGATATTGTTATCGACTTTTGTTGATAAATCATTTGGACATGCAATAAATAAATAAATAAATATATAACGCTTCACACTCATAGCCCCATAATAGGATTTTCTCCTGTGTCGTGGGTGCCATCGACAACACACAAGACAAGGACACACACCCAGACCAAGAAAGGAAATTTAAACTCATCATTCAAATTTCCGCCTCGCTGGGAATCGAACCCAGGATCCTCGGATCAGCGCTCCGGCGTGTTAACCATTGCGCCATCCGGGTCGTCAAGTAAGTTGAAAGCAAAACACTTGCGGACAGCAATGAAAGAATCTTATTTACCCGAAGATAAATGTACACAGATATAATATCTGAAAGCTAACTAGATAAACTCTCTATATCAGTGTTATTCTTTCACCAACATATCACGTTGTTATAATTATATAGATATCATACAATAAACTTTATAGATAGCATCATAACTATATATGTAACCTTGAATATTTGATAAATTTTAGTTAACATTGAAGCATTCTTGTACTTTGTTAAAATGTATTTAAATTGTATAAGTAAATACATGGAGATTCCATGTAACGGAAAGTAATACCTAAATCATAATAGTCTAACCTTGTGACTCTCAGATATTTCTGAAAAAACTAGTAACCAACAGTCTTATTCCAGAAATAGTGTTTTCTCGGAAACTTAACAAGACATATAAATATTTTAGATATTTACTAATATCATGCGAACTTTGAAAATAAAATGTTCTATATTAAAACGTTTTTACATAAGCAACAATGGAGTTATTAATTTTAGTGCTGTATTTTTTTAAATTTCATAGTATTTAAAATTCATAGTGATAATAATGATCAATTATTTTTGTAATAAATAACCTATTATTCTTTTGGAAAATACGTTACGACTGATCGATTTTAATCAAAATATACCATAAATAGAATTTTATAATATCGATTAGGGAGAAATGGTTAATAATTTATTTTCATGGGTGGCACTGGCCACTTGGACTGAGTGCTCATTTTTTAATTATAAAACAAATATTGTTAATACATTTCATAAATAAAAAGATGTGAGGAAGTTGCTTTACAAGATTGCCAAAGGCCTAATTACTTTGAAATTCGAACACACGGGCCTTGTCACAGAGTACATTGACGATAGACTGATTTAAAAAGAAAAAAGCATCACAGATTAAAAAGACCGAGTCGTACAAGCGTAAGAAGCATTCGACAGATAACAAGATGTAATTGGTCGGTGTATTACAGATTTTATTCAATATGTAGATAGTGTTGAGTGGATGGCACGCCACTTGAGTGTAATGGAAGCAGATAACGCCGATCAGGGTTCCCATCCACTCGATGTAAACGATGCAAACTGTTTTATTGACTGGCAACTCTGTTTCTGTTTGTTTCGTTTTGTTCTTTATTTGAATTTGTTAAGGTGTTAGTGAATTCGGGCGGTTGGGAATTAGGCTTCTATGAAAGTATTTTAAACTGAATGCAACAAGGAATTTAATTAAAATTTAAATAACTTTTAATATTTTACCAATTTTATAAGATAATGAAGTTTTAGATAATTATTTACGGTCAATATAGATATAAAAAATCAATTAGTATTATACATGGAAAAGCATATTTGAAAACTTCTTTTCGTTTATTAGTTCATGAAATGCTTATATTTATAACCGTATTAAAATGTACGGAACCTCGTTATCCGATTCAATTTGGTGATAAACCTCCACAAGTGAGTGTGTGTGAGTGAGTGTGTATGTTTTAAGTACTTACGTTCTTTATGGGAGTCAGTTATCTGGAACTTGTTAAAGAACGCACTTTATGCAATAAGTCAAATTTTAAAAACATATTCAAAATATTTACTTACTTTTTAACATATTTATGAACTACTAGGTAAGGTAATAATTATAAGAATAAATTTTGCAGCTAATGTAAATATATAGACATATTAGGTACTTAAAAAAGAGTAATATAGAAGTTACAGAATTGCAGTGAAAGCTAAATAGATAAAAGGTTAAAAAATGTATGTATGGATTGATAAAAATCTAAATTTAGAAAAATAAAACTTAGACATATCTGGCATTAGTTTAGTATTCTTGCGCTGGTGAGATAAGTGTAGACGTAACTAGAAAAGGACGCATTGAAAATGACGGATTAAAAAAAATAGTGATGGATAAAAAAACTGTAAATGTTGTTTAAACTAAAACGCGTGCACAAAGCTACCGAGTAGCGCCACGGGATGAACTAACGTGAAACATGCAAATATACATCTTAAGGTAAGTACCTTATCAGAAGATATCGCTGTATGAAGCGTCATTGGAATCCGCTTGATTTTGTATGTGACAACGCATCATTGCCTATCACGAATACTTTAATCTCCGTTCCAACCCGAGCCTATTGAATACTGAAAAATTAAAGGCTGATTGCACAGAATCGATAGTATTCCATACGAGTACATATTGGGTAGTACACCTGATCACCGAGAATTATTCCATGCGGCGATATCAAAGGGTTATTGTATTGTGGGTGCGCCTGCGCAGGCAAATAACGTCGACGGCCGCCCTATTGTGCCTCGGAATTATGCTTTCCATAGATTCCTTTGAAGATTCCACGTTTCCTGGTCATTTTGTGTCGTCGAGTTAATTATTGAGCCGGGTTTGTTTTCAAACATAATTTAATGGCTTTAATGATCTTTATGTTCGATTCGAGATTGGTATCGTTAGCTGAGGTTTATGAGGATTGGATTAAGATTTAAGGGTTCGGAAATCAAATTAAAATATTTTTTGATTTTAAGAACGACTTTACATTTTGTAACTTGTTTGTTTGTTTAAGTACGAGTATGTATGCTTGTAAACCATTCGAGTAATAGTAGGTGAAAAGTATAATATAGTGAATATTTTGAGTATTCTTGGCGAATGAGGAATACCATGTAGTTAAAGCAGACATATAAGGACTTTGGTTATAACCCCAGAGAAGGCAAACTCAATTGTTGCTGTTAATCTGGCAACTATATCATAGGAAATATATAGTAGTATACAAGATTATAGGTAAAAAGCATTTTTGTTTATTATTTTTAGGAACCAGTAGAACCACATTTAAGAATTTAGCTGTAGCATTTTGTTCGTAGTTATCGAGTAGATAATTTTCGAGCTGTAACCGTCATTGACACAATTCCTTGCAATCTATCGAGAAACTGTCTAAAAGATTAATTAAATACGAGTGAGAAATGTAAATTTGTCAAGTATTACGAGAACTGGATCAGTTTACAATGTAACGGGCGACGGCGAGTCTAGCGATTACGCACTCAGCTGGAGTGCGTCTGGGCAGGCCTCTATGCCCAGTACTTTTCATTGGAGATAAATTAATGTTGACAAACACCAATTGTTGTATACTAGATGCAAATAACAAGCGATTAAGCAGTTAATGTGTTTTAGTTGTACATATTTATAATTGAGTTAATAAATGATTACCATCTAAAAAAACAATTCAAGAAAATCAGAATACAGTTGGAATTTTACAAGGATTTTTGATCACAAATGACAACGCATTCGTTTTTTTTCGTTTATATGTCATTAACTTTCTCATTATTTAATTCGTTCGCATTCGTTTTTCTTATTTTTAGAGTTTTAGTCAAAATTAAGTTTTTACTTCAAAATCTGTGTCCTTAAGCATAAAATCCCAGTGAACTCTACTCCATAAGGTAGAAAAATATTGTTTTCAATTGTGTCATTAATAAAGTAGTACCGACTACCTTTAAAACAGTTACTTCTGTAAATTAACTATGTCAAAAGTTTATTACCAGTTTTAAAAATTTGAATGATACCCTTGATAAGAAACTCGATGTGGAATAATTCATATCGCGAAGATATACTGTAATATATTACCAATACGAAGTTATCAGTCAAGTTTTCTATAATGAGTTAAAAGATCTCGTTTCTCAAGTATTTAGAAACCAGCTGGTGATAAGCGTAACGTAGATATCGTTAATTTTGCAATATTTTAGAACACGACAATGCAAATGATATGTAAGAGACAGATAAGCTTATCAATCGAGTTTATCAGATGCCTTCTAGCAATAATGACTTAATTCCGTTTAATTGTGTATTTTTTAAATATTTCATTTAGTTCTTACCCCACTCAGAAATTGCGTTCTATTAACGAGAATTTTTCTTAATCGGCGACCATTGCTCCATATTTCTTGAATTTTAATGTGGCTTCAATATTATCAATTGTAACCTTTGCTGCAGTTACAGTTAATTTATTACGATATTTTTGAACTGATACTTTATTTCACTTGTATAGATTAAAGTTAAGATAATGTGGAAGTATATTTTTTACATATCTACTTTCCTAATGTATTAATCTACTCGTTGAGACTGGCTTTTTTTACGCGGCCTCATCGGCGTGGAATGGTAAAGACTAAGTAAATTAAATAGTAACAAAGACTATTTTTTGTTTTAATCTAGATCAACAATTGTATTTAAATTTCATTTAAATGTGTGAAAATCTCATTCATATCCAATCAGTAGTATTTGCCTGAAAGGGTTATAACCATCTATTTATCAATTTATCTATCCATCTATCTTCACAACCTCTCATCATCATTTTTACAATATTTCATCGTAAGACTTGTACCGTTTCGACAATAATTATAAAAGTTGCTACATCTGTTCTCAGATGAATAAAATAAGTTGATTACTCACCGCCTTATATTTAAGTGAAACCAAAAAAACTACGCTACTTTCATGTATTTATACGCACACACTTACACAAAACTAGCGTGGTTTCTTGTCAGTTCCTATGTTTATTTACCCTCACATAATCACTTTTATAGCCCGACCTTTTTAAAAATGGCTTCATTTTTCTGTTAGGAATAACATATCCACCTACTTTACTTATCTGAGCATCTGTTTTGAAATCATTTACTTCGTTCAAAGTTTCAAACCTAGATGGCGTTGCGGCCATGCATTATAAAGTGGGCATTGCTATGATCACTATACAAGTCATATTTTAGGCTTTGAATTACCTGTCATATATTTATTAAGTTCCTTCTTAATTGTACATAGACTATTTTTAGATATTGCAGCTTTACTTGTTGCATTTTTAAAATATTTATCGTATTCAGTACTCTTCTGTCTAAATTGAATTAAATCGTCTACAGCAGTGTGCATCCCATTTAGGCAGTTCAAGGGTTGATTATAACCCCGAAGAGTCAAAAAGTGGCACGCGTTCCGTGGGAAACAAGGGTTGCAAGTAAGGGTCGTCACCCTACCGACAATATGGTCACAATGACCCTCTGAGATTAAAAATTGAGGGTTAGTTGCGTGTTAGGATGAAATGCGAAGGATCATTTCTTCATATTTTAAAACGTCCATCACATTTTGACTTTCTTATAATGCTGTAGTATTGGCGTAACAGTACATTTATATATGTAGTATTCAAGTAAATAATACGAATGTCACGTATGTTTGGAGAAACTTTCGTATTTTATCCATATAAACTATGGATAAAAACATTACTCGGACACGCAGGAATGGTCTGTTATGGTCTTTAGAATCCTATTAAAATTTAACCATAGTTATTCATGAATATATTAATAACCTTTAATATATTATCATACCCAATTTAATTTTCAATATACGTGCATACAGAATCCGTTCATACCACCGCCACATCTATTTCTCCTTATTAACAGCAGTGTCAAACGCTTCTGTGTTCTAGTTTGAAATGTAGCCGAGTCACTCTTATAGGCATTTCAGTTAATCATCAGGGGTAACAACGCATTTATGACTGAGACTGACTTTAAGTAGAAACTAATTTTTGTAGAATGTTTTAAGTAGTACCTTTGGCGACCTTATATACATTCTGTAATTATCGATCATTGTACCTACCCATTTTCTGGCAATTAAAAAATGTATTTGAATTCCTATTTGATGTTGATAACAGAGTTCCATGTGGTACCCATTCAGTAGCTACTCACAATGGATTTGCTATAAACTTATTAAAAATAGTGTTATCATTTTGTTTTAAACCACCAATTTCCTTAATTGATAAGGAGTTAAAACCCCCTAATCGGTGGTTTAAATTAATGATTTCCTATAACCAGGAGTCTTTTGAACTTGTTTGTGAAACAACATCTAATTCCCGGAAAACCCGCTGTGAAATCGTATATAACATAAACGTAAATAGTCTAACATCCTCATTTTAGTCACCGATGCGTTGATAAACCTTACTCACTTTTGAGGAATAATTGGAATAGAGGCTATGGGTTGACTTTTCCTTGTGACAATGCCATAATCAATGATATTTAATTGTTGAAATATAAACAATGCTAGTGGTTAAAATTGGTGAGTGTACCGTGTACGTGACAGTAATGTTTTATTTATATTTTTGTCAATTCCCAGAAGTAGCAAAGGAAGTCACACTGGGAAAATATAATGTACGAGTACAATATAGAGTGCTACCAAGAGCTAAAAACAGATGCGTTGCCACTGCTGAGGATTAAGATGGTAAGATGGTGGTGGCAGAGGCCAGGCTTCATCCTCACGCTTACACTGAAACGAAAGAACTGCCTCACTATAAAAAAGTTGTTTTTCGAAGTTTCAAACGAGCATGCAGTCCATCTGATGATAAATGGCCACTGTCGTCCATTGACATCTGTAATCAACCCCAGATAAGATCAAGGTTCTACCTGAGGTTGACTACAGATGCGTTGCTATACCTGAGGACTGAGTTTGAACCCCTCGGATAAGTATGTCTCCTTCAAACCAGAACACAGCAGCGCTTTACACTATCTACTGTTATAAGGCAGAAATAGGTGTGGCGGTGGTGCCGCCGGAGTCGAACTACATAGGGTTCTACCACCTGTAAAATCTGTAAAAGGTGTACAAACTTTGATAATAAAAACATTTTTTTGTTTTTCAATACTAGTCGACAAACTAAAGCGAATTTATGTTTTTGGATTAATATTATCGCGGAATTAATACATTTCATTATGTAACGGAAACTCACGATAGGTGGTTTTAAAGCAATTTTAAAAATTGGTAATTAATTCTGTACCATTCTCTCTATCTTGTAAACTATATCTAACTTTAGGTCTGACCTCTTGCAAGCTAGTAACAACAGTTGCTAGCCAGATACTATTTATTACTCTAACAAAAACCAATCTTGATGTTATCTGGCGTGTTTAAAATTCTAATATGTTTGTACCAGTTGCTCGCTATAATTAGACAGTTAAAGATAGCAACGATAAATCATTCTTAGATTGAAACTTTTTGATATTTTATCTAATGCGCTACGATCATTAATTTAATGTATGTTTGCCAATGGCTAACGTTTTGAAAGGTAGAACCCTTTTGCGGAATCGATTTTAACAGCACTGCCGTCATACCTTGTTCTAACAAATAATATCAGTGTTAAGCGTCGTTGTGTTCTGGTTTGAAATCGTCTAGGTATTCCCACAGTCGGTGTCCAGCAGTTAGCTATAAGATGTGACCAATTTTACCTATACATCGATTCAGTAAGCAGTATATCTGATACAAATATGTATGACACTGATTAGGATTAACTCTGATTCACAAAGTATAATTAGGTAATTTGATACCAACATAGTGTATTCTCAAAGATGTGTGAAGTCTACCAATCAGCACTTGGTCAACGTGATGGACTAAGGCCTAAAATCCCCCTCACTGAGGAAAGACCCGTGACCACCAGTGCGACATTAATGGGTTGACCACAGCGATATATCAACACAATCTTTATACTTAATTTGATCTTTGTTTCATGATTTTACCCATTTCAACCTACTTTTTACATAATCAAATTGCACGTTTTTTATCGCAAAATATAAAAATATGTAATTAAAATACTTATGTTTTAGCAAATTGTTTTTCATTTACACATGTAGGTACACCGAATCGTAAGTATATCTAGATAAAGTCGATGATAAACATATCTATGTGGATTAAAATCGCTCGAAAATTTGGTCGATAGTGATCAGGAGATAAGCTACTATCGATAGTCGACATGATTCGAACCTGTGTACACCTGATGGTGATATTGGATTTTATAATGTACAAGCAAATAAGCATATTGCACTTGATGGTAAGTACCTACTGTCATACATGAACATCTGTAGTTAACTTTTAGTAAGATGTTTTACCTGAGGTTGGCCCCGTATGTGGGATAGGAACGTATATGTGTGTGTGTGGGAATAAAGTTGGAATGTAATAAGTAAGTATGCCTCCCTTACCACACCCTTCAAGACCAAAACTAGCGCTTAACATTGCTGTCATAAGTTGAGAAACAGGTGAGGCGGTGGTCTCTCCGTAGTCGATATACAAATAGTCCTGCGATATATTATATTAGACCTTAATCATGTAATTAAAGTTTTGATTGAAAATTACTGCATATGAGGCATCATTCGTTAAGGAAGAATGATAGATTGTTTATATTACATTTACCAGGAATTGGTTTTAATTGTTTAAGAATTTTCCATTGATTTGCCAATAATTGACGGAAACGTTTTGAATAAAATTAACAACGACACACACAATGTAACTTGAATTTGTAGGTGCATATTACTAATACCTAGATACTTTGTGAGCCTGTCATTAAAGTACCTATCTATTATTAACTTGTTAGTTTTTTATTTGGGATTGCAAACTATAAAGTGTTTTGCTTTATAATTCTTGTTAATCTATTTACATTAAAAATCTTATAATTGGTACTTAATGAAATATCTAAATTGGTTTAATCCTATCTAAGCTTGTATTTGTTTAAAATTACTGATCGATCTATAGTTTAAGGTCTCCAGCATAAAAAAAATATGTGTTCGGAGAAAAAAATATGAACGAGTAGATCATTCTTGGCCTCGTATCATTTAATATCAAGATTCCAATTCGTCCAACACCGTACGTCCCATAATCTAAAGAAAACATTCTAGTTGCTTGTAATTTGATCAGTATCGAGTGGTTGCGCCACCGAGGATTTACAGATAGCCAACTTGATCGATCATTCTGATATCGATAACGATTATCTGTCACAGATTATGTTTTTAACCTTAACTAATACGGGGAATTTGCTGCTCGACTCAATGTATCCGTGTAATTTATTGATGACATTGAATTATGATTTTATGTTATATTTAATTAAAAGATAAATTGGTTGTAATTAATTTTTGTTGTTGGTTAAAATATTTAACTGGTAGAACTCATCGTGGTTACAATCCGGCGCAATAGAGCAAGAATGTCACATCTACCTAATACTACAAATTTTATAAGCTACGGGGTATGCTTGCTATGCCCCGCCATTATAATACTATTTATAATAATTTCTAATTCAGCTCCATTCGAAAGAAGTTAACATTATAATTATTTATTTCTCATGCCGCTTTCCTGTACTGACACTTTTCAAAATTATATTTTTTTCGAGCATCAACAAATTGATGAAAAATACACGAATTAATTTTAGGATAATTTACGTCGATTTTGACTGAATATTGCAAACCAAAGGACTTACTTAAACAGTAGCTCACGTCCACAAATAAGTACTTAGTATACACTGGCCAATCCAATTAGCTATCACTTGTTAATTTTCATTGACTCGAAGACTTCAAACCAAAAATCAGTAAACTAATCATGCGTTTCCAATTAGAAAGGGGTGTTTTTACAGTCGTGTGAGATCGGGAAGGTAGATATGGATAATTTATACTCTTGCGGATTGATAAACTGTGTGATGGTATCGTGTAGGCGGATTTATACGTACATGTGTCGCCGGCGTGGGACGAAGATGAAGATGTAACGAATTTTGTTACGTCCTGAGCTGGATTCTTTGTTGATGGCTAAGGCTGCTTGGAGATGATTTCACTTTTGATTTTTTCAAATTAATTTTAACTGACAACTGACTCTTAACAGTCTCAACTCATGTGACAACTGGCGCCCATTTTCATTCCTAGGCCCCATGCCCGACAAAATCAAAATCACAAACACAAATCTTTTATTTAAAGTAGATCCTTAACAGAATTTTTGAACGTCAATTGAATACTACCACGACTTATTTCGTTATAGAGAAGAAGTGGCGAAAGAAACTGTCCAGATAAAATTGTAATCCTTCTTGGATTATGTTTAAAAGCCTCTGAAAAGTATGTAATCAAACTCTATAAGCAAAATCACAGCGCTGTTGTTATTAGGTAGGTATTATTGTAGCGTTTTTTTTCTGGAGCCACTAAAGACTATAGCCAAGAGATACTTGGCACAATAGTCTATTTAGTGGCACGTGGTCAATGTCACCTGTGGAAATTACTTAAAAAATCATATAGGTGTATCATTTGATGATTATTGGGGCCTTGTAATATTGTACTACATGTATTAGTAAAAATACAAAATGGTATCTTTTTTAATAGGCGACAAATATGATGAGTAATGGTTACCGCTGCCTACCCTAGACATTTCCAAGATCCCTTGATCTTTGAAATGTCTTTGAAATGTTTGAATAACGACTCCTTAGTCGCTAATCCAAGATTATAATTAAGTATTTTGAATCATTCGTTTATCATTAAAATCATTTATAAACATATCTTTATATATATAATTCTTCTGTGAGTGTGTATGTCACTGAACTTCTCTTAAACGACTGGACCGATTTTGATGAAATTTTTTGTGTGTTCAAGGGGATCTGAGAATGGTTTAGATTCACAATATATATATACATACTTTTTCAACGCGAGTGAAACCGCGGGGCTCAGCTAGTATGTACATATAATTTAATGTTTAGTTTATCATAAAAATCTTACGCTAAAAGTAAATAAAATTATACATAAGGTGTGACTAAAAGGAGACATTTATCGGCAACTCGTGTGAGCGCGCCCTTAGCCTTATCGCCCCGTTTTTGTAAAGCTTGTAGCGTTTATCTGGAGATTTGCACGCGAACAATTGTTTTAGTGGGTAGTGGGGCCCACTCCGCTCTTTTATTTGTGAGTAATCCAAATCCAGCTTAAACTTTGGAAATCAGATTAAGACTCGAGTTTGCATGTTGATTTATGAGAATGATCTTGTTTTCAACACGTAATATATTGTTGGTATTTTTGTTTAGATTGCATTTGACAAATCATTAGCGGACTGAGTGATCAGGTTTGCCTAAGTCAGGTGTAGTGTGTAATGCTTCTGTGTTGTAAGTGAAGAATTACAACGATGGATAATCTTTGTCTCTGGCATTTTTTACTTTTTAATCTATAATTAATTAAATGCAACAGAAAATGGGTTAAATTCTTTTTAAATATATATTTAAGAAATAGCTTGAAAAGCATAAGTCAGGCTTAGAGTTATAATTTCTTCTGTTTTATTAGTGAAGAATTACAACGATGTATAATTATAATCTTTGTCTCTGGCATTTTTTTACTTTTTAATCTACAATTGATTAAACGCAATAGACAATGGGTTAAATTCTTTTCAAATATTTATTTAAAATAGCTTGAAAAGCAATGAAAATTAATGGGTTGATGATTTAAAAAAAATGGATTTGAACCTGTGTTTCTGGACCAAAATCCACCACTAACCAATAGGCGCTGTAGTACCTGTCACTACATCGTTACCCGTATCATTATACGTTTCATATATCACCACCCACACACACACATGCAATATCTAATCGCATCTCGAGATGCATGGTGTTACAATATGAAACAGTACGGTGCATAGTTACATGCGTAAGATGATCTGAATTTTAGACGATACGACCACGATACGACCACGACACGACCGACGACTGGGTTCAAAAACAAATTTTAAAATAGGCTAAGTTTCGATAGGATTAAAAATTAAGGCAAATTGTTTATAAAAAAGTTATATTTTGTTCTGATGGAGCTTATGGTTGCTAATGAATCTATAATAATTTCTAGATAAGGTTGTTTGTCTAAAATAATAACTACATGCATGTACCTACTAAATATTTTTTCTTAGACAGTCGTGAGTTGTAAATGGGTTCTAACCGTGGGTGGCTAGGCTTTGTATATCAGGTACCTGAATTATTATCTAAGTCACTGTAGATCAAATACAAGACATCGAAAAATCTGTGTCTGAGAATTAAATTCCATATGAAATTGTGATTTGAAACTTACAATACTTTGAAATAACCCAAATATACAACAATACAACCATTTTTAAATCGTAACAGGTAGTTATATTGACTATCTCTTACTTACTCATTTTATATGATCGATCGTAAGTGGCCACTGCCGCCCAGACATCTGTAATCAACCCCAGATAAGATTATGGTCCTGTCTAAGGTTGACCACAGATGCATTACTACCGCTGAGGACTGAGCTGGAACGCCTCGGAAAAGTATGTCTCCCTTACTACACCCTTTAAACCAGCCTTGTAACAGCAGCGCTACACTGCTGTTACAAGGCAGAAATAGGGGCGGTGGTACCGCCGGAGTCGAACTACTACACAGAGTTCTACCACCTTTAAACTCATACATAGTTATAGGTAGTTTTCAATAGCAAGGAAAGTGGTAGAATACTTCGGCGGCACCACCGCTAAACCTATTTCTGCTTAATAAAAACAGTGTTAAGCGCAGCTGTGTTCAGCTTTGAAGAGTGTGGTAAGTAACACATTATTCTAGTCGTTCCAACTTAGTCCTCAGGGATAGCAACGCATCTGAGGACTACCTCAGGACTGATCTTAACTGGGGTTGATTATAGATGTCTTGGGCTTATTACTATTGCCACTTACCATCAGGTGGGCTGCATGCTTGTTTACTACTTCCATCACATGAAAAAATAATTACAGGTAAATTAATTACAATTACATTGTAATTCCGCAACATATGGCGTCACGGATTCACGTGCCAATCGGAAACAAGTTGATATTTGTACCGATAATAATTGTGATAATCATTATGGCATTCCTACGATACTGATTAGCTACCGTCTTTATGAACTAATCTTTATATACTTTATTAATATTAATCCTTTACTGGCCTACTTCTGAGCTTATCTTTTTAGATGGCAAAAACTATTGTAAAACAAAGAAACTTCTTGATCAGATTTGTTACAGGTTTAATCATATGAATAGTAATTTTCTTGTCCGAATTCATAATGACAATCCCGACTGCTGCTTAGTGGCGCCATCTGCTCCAAAATCCATTTTAAATGCTAACAACGCCATCTATCCAGTGGAGCGCGGACATCGTGGTGTAACCTCAAACTACGCTACTTTCATGTATTTATCCGCACACACTTACACAAAACCAGCGTAGTTTCTTGTCAGTACCTTCAGTTTATTTACGCTCACATAATCACTTTTATAACCCGACCATTTCAAAAATGGCTTCATTTTTTTGTTAGGAATGATAGATCAACCTACTTTATTTACCTGAGGGTGTAACACTATGTAAAGTAGACATGGCAAAAAAAATAGAGACGGTAGAACTCTTTTTCGTTTGAATCTGTAGATACCTATTACTGTCTTATCTATATCTGGGTTAAAACAGCATTAAAGTTGTGTAAGTGTAAGGTAGACAAACGTTATACGAAGCATTCCAATTTAGTTGTTCGGGGCAGCATCAAATCTGTGGTTAGTCTAAGACTCCAGTTGTAGTCGGGTTAATAGCAAGTGTGTTGCTCTCAAGTATGATCATTGGAAAAGAACGATTCATCCATCAGGTGGATTGCATCAATATTTAATTCTATTTCATAAATCAACCCCCACAGTCTGCTCTTTGTAAGAACTCTACCCAATATTTGATCAGCATAAGATTATTAATGAATAATGGTCTAATTTAAAAATATTTATGTTTAAAGTTTAAAGTTCTAAATGTAAAAAAACTTCTTAAAAAGATATAAATATACATAATATAAATGCAATAGAATGATAATAAATTATTTTTTTAAATACCTTTTTAAATTACTTACAGAAATAAGGAAAATAATAATGAACTAGAAACACAAGCCGAACGGTTTAAAATTTCGATCACCCTTGAACTCACAAAAATCGACAGTAATGAGTTCGTAACTACATACATACCTACACGGAATACCCACATCGATTATCATATTCAATGATAACGACCCACACGCGTTCATCACGCTCTATCTGTCTCTGTTTTACCAACTGATAACATCTCTTGTCTCTCTCATCTGGCTATTTGCTAGGGATGTTCCGGTTTTCGTTAGAGTACCGAAACTATTGGATATCCGAAGTGAAAAAAAATAAAAAATTACAAGCTTCAAAGATTGTAATATTTCAAATATTATCTTTTATTGTGCTAACGGTTGCATTTATCGCGACATATGGTTTGTAAATATTCATCGTAATTATTACCTGTAAGTGATAACAAATATTATCATTTCGAAGTTATATGTATCATGATTATCATTTACATTGCGTTAATAAATAATTGTTTTTAATAACGTTTGGTTGTAGTTACATACATATGTATTGCATTGCGCATAATTAATAATTTTACGCAATTAAAAAAAGGCATGTAGATATTTACTTTCATAAGTTTTAAGAATCTTATGTCATCTTTACCTTACTTACATTTCACACTATTGTAGAAAATAATACCTATTGGCAACTCAGAATACTTAAAACAATTTCGTATTCAATTAATTGATCCGAATGCACCCCTATCGATATCCAGATCCGAAATCTGCACCTTCCAACCCTAGTTACGAATTAAAAAAAATAAAATAACGACTGATATCTGGTATCGCAGCATCCGCCGGCGTATCTCGCGAGATAACAGTACATCTGCTATTGTGTCAATGGTCGAGTACTAGATTGCTGCTCCATTTGATTAGCCAACTGGGAATTACGTTTTTATATCAGTTTTAATCACTAGGGTAAAGCGCTGTAGTTTAATGAGATAGTATATGGTGGAAAGGACTGTGGGGAAAAAAGATAAGTAGACCTAGAAGAAAGTCGGGTAATCACTACTTGTAAACAAAGTGGAATTTCGCTATCTGTCCCTATGTATGCTTAGATGTTTAAAACTACGCAATGGATTTTGATGCGGTTTATTTAATAGATAGAGTGATTCAAGAGCAAGGTTTATATATGTTATTTAATGCGTGTGAACCAGTAGGGGAAAAACCAGTAATTAATCTCTGCCGTGAATAGTAAAAAAGCCATCAGTCTGAATGGTCTCCATATCCTCAAAATATAGACCTTATACACGGAATTTCAGCAAATGAGTATGGGGTTCACTTGAAGGTAAGAGCCACTGCTGTCAATGGACACATAGATTTACGTGCGCAGGACTGAGTTGGAACGCCTCGGATGAGTATTTCTCCCTTACCACACCGCCGTTATAAGGAAGAAATAGGCCGGAGTCGAACTACATAGAGTTCTACCGCCTAGATAGAGGGTCTAGTGTCTTTTCATTTACCACAGTTTTTTCAGAAGCACATTACTTAGTATTGTTGCTATAATGCAGACACAGATGTAGCGGTGGCTTCTGAAATCAAACCATCTAAACATTCTAAACATATCTAAAACTCCATTTCCATTTCATAAACAGTAACGACTATGTAACTAATACGTTTTTACCGATACCGATAGTACAGTTTACATCACAGATCGCTTTGTCTTACTGGCGCGGCGATAAGACACGTATACTTCGTGTTTGTACCGTGTGTATCGGATACTATGTTGTTGGTGTGTTGGTTTTTAAGATTTTTTTTATTGATTTAAAAATGGAAGCTAAAATTGACTGTTGGTTTTTGGTAACATAATTCAATTGCTTTAAAGAAAAACCTAAAGTTGATGGCGGGATTTGATTACCTATGCCTCAGATACATAAAATAGGTAGATTACTCACTGCCTTGTATTTGAGTGAAACCAAAAAACTACGCACTTTCATGTATTTATACGCACATACTAACACAAAACTAGCGAAGTTTCTTGTTTCTTGTTCCCGAACCATTTTAAAAATGGCTTCAATTTTTTGTTAGGAATGATAGATCTACCTACTTTACTTATCTGAGTCCTATGCATTTAGAACTTAAGAGTATTTCAATAATTTTAAGTTCTTTTTGGGTACCTAATGTTGAAATTGGAAAAGTAAAACTTGACTAGGAATACTAGGATAATCATTGGCCCGATATTGTCTTATTAGTACATGCGATTCTTTCTGAATAATATTAAAGTAAGGGGTCCTATTGGACTGGCCAATATCGGATTGGATTTTGTACGCCTTTCATACTTTTATGAAATATTTTCGTATGCGTACCTATAGGTACCTATTTTTTATAAGTTTTTCCACAATATTTAACCTTCATTGCTGAATTTTTTTCTAATAGACAATTGGACATACCTGCTTAAACCAATAATTCAATGTGTATTATTGGGTTAAGTAGGTATGTATCGAGATTTTAAATTTAAATATATTATGTATGTGTGTATGTAATATAGTATGTACGAGTATAACTTTTCTTACAATAAGTTAACAAAAAAATCCCGAAGTTGAGCTAGGCAAAGGTTCTCATCACGGGGAGGTCTGGAAAATCATAACCATAATAATTTGTGGGTGCTGAAGTATTGCAAGGTTCTAGAACCCAGCTAGGCGCCACCCAGTTCGCAGATGAGGCTGTCCAGTCGTACGCGATTAAACACGTAGCCGGTATCCGATTACAATGTATTAACGGAAGTTGTCGTACGAGATTATCAGTTCGCCATAAACGAACGTGAACCGGAAGTCATCTCACATAATGACGTACAAAAAGATTTCCGGTGTGAATGTAGGTACCCTAAATAGAATTGATTTTGTTATTTTTGTGTTGTTTGATTTTGATCAGGACCAAAAAATATAGAAAGTTGTTTAAAATATCGTTAAATTACAACATTGGAACTTGTAGTCGTAAGTGGTATAGTCTGATACTACAGGCCCTGATACACTTAAGCAAAATTTGCGAGGGAAAATCCCCTGGGGAATAACATAAGTATAAATAGCAACTATAAGAGTTTATTGTTAATAATAATTCAAGAGCCGGTAACCCGTCTTTTCTCTAGTTTTCCAATGAAATCCATCTGTCACACTGACTGCGCTAACCTAACCTAACTAGAGTTGGGACATCAAGCCTTTGGCTACTAGTGATGCGTCTAACTGTAACTACAAACTTAGTTAAAAGTTTGTGAGTGCCATGAGTAATAAAAAATTAACTCAATTTCTAAATTTACTAGTTAATTTTTTTCTGTTTATTTGACTGATCTACATATATTTTTTCTACAAAACATACATAGGTAATTAAGAAAAAAATCCCAACTTACACAAAATTAACGGAATCTATTTAAAATCCAAGATGGCTGGCGTTTTAATGTAAATAAGACCTGCAATCGTCCGCTTCTAACAGAATTGATAATTATATCGCTTCTCCGGCTTACCGTATCAGATTATCAGAACAAGTGTTATCGCGGTTCAAAAGTTATCGGTCAGAAAAATTAAACGTAATACCTACATGATACTACATGTGGCTTTCGTCATTTGGAGCGATGGACCAATAGTAGTATTGTATGTTAAGGAAAGTAAGAAAAAACATATCGAGGGTTTCCGGGCTATTTTTATTAAGCGACGTTTTGGTCGATATTGAGTTATATACAAAATATAAAAAGTTTTTAAAAGGTAGGAGAAATAAAGTATCATCATACTTTACCTACTTCTAAATTATTTTTTTTGACATCTGTGATTAATTGATCGTTGAATTTTGTAATTAATTTCTTTGACATCTTAAAGAAATATTTTTTTTAAGTTTAAAAATAATGAAAAACTATGGCCTCATTGTCGAAGAAGTTGAAAGTTTTTACAGTATTAGAAACCAAAATTATTGTATTGTAAATAAAAAAAACCTTCTAGATATCCGATCTTATTGTTGTCGTGACGATGCGCATGTTGCGGTTTAATTATTTTGTCCATATTTCACACGCGTTTCTTTAAAAAAATTGAGATTTGTTGTTAAAGAGCCACTTCTCCCGTCGTATTTATTGCTGAAGTATAACAAATATTTGACAATTATGATGTTTTAATTTCACAATTGTTTATTACGTAAGTGGTTTTTTTATTATTTTAATAATTCATGCTCTTTAAACTGCAATGTTAACTCTACCATTTGTATGAGAGACCATTTGGGGACGAGTGTCAATTGCGTTATTATTAAAGTTTATCATCGTATTATTGATCAAATAATAAGAATAAATAAATTTACTAATTTTATATATTTTTTTAATATTTTGTAACAACAATAATTGTTGTAAGAGTAACTTAAATATTTATGTAAAACACATTATCACTCTGCCTTTATCGGATGTAAAATTACAACAAAATCATTAACTGTATCAGCTGATACAATTCCACATCCATTGCTCGCTAACAAAGATCATAAATAATACAATAGCTAAGAAACGAGCAATGTAAAGTTATAAGACAAAAACATCGTGAAATGAAAGCGATCACAGTTATACAAGCGATATCGCGATATCATCGCTGTAGGACTTCTAACTAGTGATAACGATTCTCAGTAACATAACCAACATCCTATTACAGATTGTAATTTAAAAACGGGTACACGATAACGTTAGTCTAAGTCTAAGAGCACCGGATAAGGAGGCTCCGTGATAGGAAAGTGAAAGTTTCTTAAGATTATAAGAGAGCTTGTAGACGTATTTTAATGGACAATGGATTATTAACTATAATATATGTATATTTATTTTGTAATTAGGACTTCTCAAAGGTGGTACAGCTCTTGGTAGAGCTTCGACTCAAGTGGCACCACCGCCACACCTATTTCTGCCTTATAACAGCAGTGTAGCGCTGCTGTGTTCTGGTTTTAAGGGAGTGGTAAGGGAGACATACTTATCCGAGGCGTTCCAACATAGTCCTCAGGGGTAGCAACGCATCTGTGGCCGACCTCTGGTAAGCCTGTGATTTTAATTTATCTGGGGTTGATTATAGATTTACATGGGCGGCAGTGGCCACAGGTGGACAGAATTCTCCTTTATTTATTTAAAAAGTAAGATTTAATACAAAGATCAAAATTAGTGATTAATAAATCTCGTTACTATTTGTTGTCATTGTCATAAGTGATTACCAAATCACTATTGGAATTTCGATAACATTAGTTTTTTACACAAACAAACATTAAAAGGTCATCTTCTTAATAATAGCTCAATTTTTAGTAAGGCCATAGAGAACCATGTCTACAAGAAGATGTTTTTAATTAACAAGAAGGACTGAAGTCCTTCTCCTAGTAACGTTATATAAAGTTTGAACTTTATATAGTGTTACTAGCGTTTGGCAGCGGCTTCGCACGCATTAAATTACCTATGAACCTTCCTCTTGAATCACTGCGTCAAATCGTTGTTGCGTAGTTTTAAATCATTGCGTAGTTTTAAAGATCTAAGCATACGAAGGGACAGGCAGCCAAAGGCGACTTTTTTATATTTTGTAGTTATTACACAGAACCACGTTAATGGAAAACTATTGATTCAACATTTGTCAAGATATTCGTTTATATTTTTTGAGTTTTAGCTTTCTAGAAAATTATCATTTCAGAAGATACAGTAATCGAGATCTAGAAGGTTACTTACACATATATTTTTGTATAATTAAATACGAATTTAGACGTCATACTAAACGGGCGATTTGGTCGCTTCTCTCATCTCTGTTGATAACGCGCGATAACTACAGATAGCTAATGGACTTCGTCTTGTGACTGATAAGATACGGCTAATGAATCTCCATTTTAAAATCATCCGTCTGGCTATTGATAAATAGGTTTGAGTGATGCTCTTGTGTTTTGAGTGGCTCTATTTCGTATCTTTGATGTAGAGTGTATTGATTCATCCGACCGGTTACGGGAAAATCGATAAAAATACAACTCGCTAATGAAACTTGATTTTATGATATCGATTTTATGGCAATCGATATATTATGGTTAGATAAGTGTGTTTTATTGCGAATATTTGTTAGTCAATTAAGTTTGAAAGTAGGTATCTCGTCTCTAATCTTGATTGCGTGGAAGGTGTATCTATGAATATTTAAAATTTAATACAAAAATTGTGTACTTCAAACGCATGCCAAAAGGAAAAAAATGACATACTTAATAATATTTTATAAAAAATAAATTATTATTGACTACCTCATCTCCTCGGTTCACTCGCATTTGAAAACTAAAAAGGAATACATATTTAAACATAGGTAACTGAAATCCCGCTCTCCCGCGAGGAGGCCTGCATGCACGAGGATTGCGCGCTAATGCTTTTTTCAATCATTAAAGTAGCCTATGTAACGCTTTAGACCTTCAGCGATCTTCCATAAACGTCCCGTTAAAATCGGCCCAGCCGTGAGTTTACTTCAGCCAAATAGACAGACAGACGGACATAAATATTTTAGTTTAGAAAATTACATTAGATTTACTTATTCACCATTACTAACCACTGGTCTAATTTAATTGAGCTTTGTAACCGTTGAGTAACTTTTACACTTAACGAGATAACTGTGGTTGTGTGTAAAAAATCGTGTTAGAGTGATCATCTATCTTTTTCAGTCGCTTTAATATGTGGAAATCCCAAGCTTTATAACTCTGTAATTACGCGAGTCCATAAACTCTCACGGCACGTCAGTGTTGTAAATGCAACTATGTCTCTTATTCTTGAATTTATTTTATATGTATGTAAATCTGTGATTTTTTTATTTAAAATATTACTGTAATGGCGTATTGTGCACACAATATATGGTTAATCATAATTTATTTTATTATGAATTATATATTTTTACACACTAATTTCCACAATTTTTGTTATTAAAAAAGTTATATAGAAGTTATTTTTTATAATAAAAAAAGTTGTTTATTGTGATAATATGAAGTTATATTTATAATAATGTAAGATTTGACCAGTTAAAGCTTGCATCGTTTATCAGCGCTATACATTAGTAGATACTTAAACGCTCCCACTAATCCACCTTAGGTACATACGACATTCTACTTCTCCAACAGTATTGTACCATATGATTTATTATAATTATTTTATCCTACTTATAGTTGAGTGATTATTTATCTGTGAATGTGTCCTTTGCTACTAAAATACTTGCTACTAATAAAAAAAACCTTAAAGTTGAGTACAGAAAGGTAGACATCTCATTTGCTAGGTACTTTCTAACGTTATCCATCGTACCACGTCGGGCAATGGAGCCGCGCGGAACTTTCAGATGCTATCGCGCCTATTAACCGGTGCGATTAAACAATGGGAGCGTAATCGAAAAAATAATTTGGACAATTTGTCCAACGCCTGAACAACAATTTGTTTGCCAGATTAGAGATGGCGATTGTTAACTGCGCTTCAAACGTAATTAGTACTATTTGTTTTACGTTATCCACTCGCCCATCGGCGTAACAATAGCGAAACCGAATTTACCAAGTGCTGTGACTTGATTTGTTATGCTATTTTTCTAGTGTAATTGAATTAGTGCTATCTTTGTTTTGAATTTGTACAACATTCTATTTACCAATGATGTTATAACTGTTACCAATTGTTTCTCTTTGGAAAGAGACAATACCGATCTACAGCCACTTAAAACATGAAGTCCAATATTTGGATGCAAAAATGAATTTATAGCTAAATATAAATAGTTCAATAAATAATTTGCTTACCAGATTAGTGATGGCGATCATTAACTGCGCTTCAAACGTAATAAGTACAATTTTTTTACGTTATCCACTCACCCATCTGCTTAACAATAGCGAAACCGAATTTACCAAGTGCTGTGGTGGACTAAGCCCTAAAATCCCTCTCACTAAGAGGAGACCCGTGCCCACCAGTGGGACAATAATGGGTTGACGATAATTGAATTATTGCTATCTTTATTTTGGTTAAATCTGAACATTCTATTTACCAACTGTACTCCTATTACGAGTTTATTACGTTTAATGAAACGTTCCTCGATTACGTTTAGGCCCATACATCTCCATGCAGCGCTCCTATCGGATCGTTTAGCTACTGAAATTTTACTATGGAAAAACGGGCGTAAATAAAATCTCAAGTCAGAGTCTAATCTTATCTTATGTGGATCACATACTATCAGGAGAATTGCATACTCATTTGCTACTTGTCTCTTCTCTACTTATAATAAAATTGTAACAGGTCGATGTCTGTACATTGAAGATATCGAAAAAAAAATTACATAGG
>DWPV01000576.1:0-27384 GCA_018251915.1 Urbanus proteus proteus | reverse complement strand
GTTGACCACAGATGCGTTGCTACCCCTGAGGACTGAGATGGAACGCCTCGAATAAGTCTGTCTCCCTGACCACACCCGTCAAGCCAGAACACAGCAGTGCTTAACACTGCCGTTATAAGGCAGAAATGGGCATGGCGGTGGTGCCGCCGGAGTCGAACTACATGGGGTTCTACCACCTACAAAATTGAATCTAAGGTAGTAAAAAAAGTTAGGCTGTTAATTTGACGGCCAACGAGCTGAGTTGACTGCAACATATAAATAATAATGTAACAGCCGTCAGTGGTGGTTATGAACACCATAGCTTCGAAGCAACTGTCCTTCATAAGTCGTGATGGACGCTGGACACCTCCTCATCCTCTTCTGGTCACAAATCCACCGTATCTTCAAGCCGCTCTTCACTCCTATCAGGTAGCGATACCCATCTATCAACGCAACAGGCTTTCCACGTATCGATAAGCCGAATGTGATCTCTGAAATCAATAAATTATACCTACTAGATTATACATAAATATTACACAATTGTTTCTAGCTGAAATTTTAATGCTAAAGTATTTTTAAACGAACTTTAAATACCTACTAATAATTTATAAGCGGTGCCATTCAGGGAGTCCATCTGATGCTAAGTGATCATTTGCGTTTGGACACTTAATCAAAAGAATGTTGACCGAAACTGGTTAACATTCGTTCATATGATAAATACAGTTAGCAGCCCTAAATATCTATGACTGAAGAACGTAACATACAAATTGAGAGATTCGTATAAGGTCCATAAGAAAATATTAATGATCATATGATGCGATTAACAAATTTAGTATATCTTAATTAAATCGTTAATGTGTGTAGTAATATGATTCTTAATGTAAAGAAAGGAAACAATTATATTAATTAAAACAATTTATTTTATAATATAAAGAGAATCTCTAAAAAACTACACAATGTAAAAATAACATTATTTGTAACTATGTTATTCATCACTTACATTTAAGGCACTTACAAGACAACGTTTAGAAGTATTTTGCACAAATAGTCCTACACAATCAAAATACAATATTATATAAGATATTACTATACGTTTAGTTACTATAACATAGTAATAAATATAAATCTTCCGTCCTTTCCTAACTGTCCTGTCCTAACATTCATAATAAAATGTAAAGAAATAACTATTACAATAGCTACAAACCTAGATAATTGCAAGGTTCGGTTTATGAAGATTACAGTTGTTTCTCTTGATGTAGACATCACTGGTAGAATCAAATATTTCGAACATAGAGCAATTAACAATTTAGGTCCTCAAACTTTTAATAATTAAATTCTATTAACAATAAATCTTCGTGCCCTGTGATACCGGCATTGCATAGCACCATCCTCTTCCCATGGATAAGCAAGCGACAAAGGGACAAAATCCAGGAGATACCAGGAGATGGCATAAACCCCAATTTAGGCACCTTTTATGAAGAATACCCTTTTGGCGGCCCAATTAAGGCACCCTTTTGAAGGCTTTAAAAAGGGTGTTCGACGGAAATCTTCTTCAGGCCTAGTCAATGATTATGATGACAATTGATCCTCTTGACATAATTATCAGTCAAGCTAACACTGGCCGTGCAGCCACATATTGACCGTTTGATGCAATGCCACCAGGTCTTCTGACGATAGGTCGCGGTCCTTTTGAACCTGTGTCCCCCTATCATAATCACAGGATTGCCCTTTTGAGATATCCCAAAAATCACTGCAAATATCACATAAAGTTAATATTAATATCAAAAAGTAATACTAACGTCAGGAAACTATATGGTATGAATAAAATGATATGTAAGATGAATTAATATATTTACATCAAAAGACAAGTTAACAACATTTAAGCGCTTTAAATGTATAATCATTATTTTTTTTACATTTTACTACTTATAATAACATAAAGTGCTGCATTATAAGCATTGACTTACAAACGTATAAACTTCGCATTTGACATCAGAAAATATCCACTAGAAAATTATTACAAGGCAAAAAAGTGTTAAATAGAGGAACTACTTGCAACGGGCGACAAATGAAAAAGAAATGTACTATTGACCATAACAATATACATAAATATATCAATAAAAAATACGTTAAATTCAATTCCTAAAAATTATAACTATGACATTGATCTTATCTTATCTGAAAGATGGCCACTAACGCAATTACTAAAGATCCGAGATACATCAATAGATCCATTATTACTATTATTATTATTTATCTATAGGTGACTCTTATGTTATAAATGATTATGATTGTTCTTTGTCTTGACTATAATGTCGTCCACTGTGACAACAGAGACCTTACAGCCTTGCGGAGCCTTGTTGCAAACCCAGTAGATCTTGGAACCAATACTCCGTTTGCAATTGAACCGGAACTCGCCGATCAGAAGGAGAGGCTTGCCTCGCCTTGTTTGCAAAATTATAGGTCCTAATAAAAAAAATGTAATTAGTCCAAAATCACTAAGATCGTCTTTATTTTATGGTAAATTCAAAAAGAAATGATAAAAAGAAAAGAAATGGTCATTAAGAAGATGGTCATTGAAAAATAGAGCGCAGTTGAAAATTTATTTATAGTCATTTCATTTCCATTCCATACAATTTATGTACGAGTAAAATTAATATATTAGTACATTAAGAGATTTCTTTCCACGACAAATAATTCTACTGCTGTTGCAAATTTGTCGCGGGATTATTTACTATAGAATAATCTATTTTCTTCTTTATTTCCTTGTTCTTTCCTTAGAAGCCAAGGTTTCCTCACAATGTATTCCGTTACCGTTAAAGCGAGTGATAATTAATATATAAAACGCACATAAATCAGGGGTGCACGCCTGGTATTTGAACCTCGGACGTCCCTAATTTCAACAATAGGCTATTACTGCTATCATCTAGCACACATACAGAAAAGAGGTTCTACTTGAAGGATCAAATAATAATCGTATGGTTTATGATCGTAAATGTGTCATCCACGCCATCAACACACTAATCGGAAATATTTCAATAGATATAAACAACAAGCTGATTAAATAACTTTATTTCGTTAAAGATTTGCAATTAAACAATGTAAATAACTTAAAATTATCAAATCAAAATCACACGAATATATTCTTAAAACTAACCCACATAAGAATATAGTAATGCATCGAAGGAACAATTGATGCATTAAATGGATCTTCCATATAATGAAATAACGATGGTAACTGGTAGTATCCAAAAAAATCAAGAAAAAATTCAACATGTTTTAGTAAAAGTCATTTTAACACTTTCTACGCTAATAGCCCCACAGGAGTACTTCCCGTGTTTTAAATGTTATAGACACAAAAACTTGAGAGGTGTCAAGGGACACCCGGATGGAACGAAGTTCCTTTCGATTAATTAGTGAAGAAATTGTGTTAAAATTTTATTTTTTATTATTTATTATTTACAAAAAACCTGTATACACTCAACAAAAATGATAATCGTCGCGACACCACACTTTTCAATGTAAAATAGAAATGAAAATATCTGGCTTGCTTTCTATAAGAGAGAGAAAGAGACAGACAGAGAAACAAGCGACATGCGACAAAAAGTGTCGTGACAACTTTTCGTAAGATTTTTTTCCGTCTAGCCCCCTTTCACAACGCGCGATAAGGAACTTCGTTTCAAAAACACCAGCAAACAAACATATAGCTCGAAAATAGAAATCTAATTAATCTTCTAGATCACTTTTCCTACCGGACTGCTATGCTGCTCCGCCACTAGGGTCCATTGTATTGTTTATAACACTCATATGACAGGCCGCTGTGTTTGACTAACAAGGAAGTTGAAAGCCACCACCACTAGCTTACTGCATACAACACTCATATTACAGGTCAATGATTTAACCCACGAGAACTAACTATTGTATCGCAGTATGCAATGCTTAAAAAATAGACTTCTCTCAATCGAAACATTTTAGATAAAGGTGAAGATTTAGTGGTTATGAACGGTCTTCTGCTTGACGATTATGTCGTCGATGGTGGTGATGCTGGCGCGGCAGCCAGCGCTGACCCTGCAGCAGACCCACAGCGCTCTGGGTCCGTTACTTCGGTTGTTCCTGTTAAACCTATATCTCCCCACTTGTATAGCCGGTTTCCCGAAACGAGTAGTCGTGAACACGTGAACTGCAAGAAATTTCAACTATTTTAGTATATTGTGGAACAACTTTTTTATTTTTGAAAAAAAAAATATACACTAAACACACACGCAAAGGATTAAGTAACTCACAGTTTATTTTTATCTTATTTATGGACGTAAGTAAATTTACAACATACTATATCACATTTGGTTCTTCTAAGTCTAATATAATACAATATATTACAATTTATCACATATTATTACATGAGATATTTCATCCAGCAATATCTAACCTAACCTAACTCTAATATATTTTGCATTTCATGGTTTATTAATGCCATGCCCGAAATAATTATCATCTTATCAATGATTATGTTCGTTATTAACATTCACAACAATATCGTAATGGGTTACTATGGTCGCGGTACACGAACCTCTAGTTTTCCCAGCTCTAATACATTCCCATTTGTATTTCCCTTCGTCTTTATAATGATACGTCTTTTTGTACCGATAGTGCCCGTAAATTATTATTGTGTTGCCATGTCTTGATGTCCAATATTTAAAACCTAAAAAATAATATTGTGTTTTAATATTTTTTACAATTTTTTTGAGACATGCCCTTTGATGTCTAGGTTTTGTAAAGTTACGTAATAAAATCAATATCATAAAAAATCAATAGTTCTCACTGTGTTCATATGAATATATCCAAAAGAAATGTATCAAAATTCTTCTGAATAAAATTATTAATTAATACTTCAACCTTGGTCAAATAATGGGCTATTACTATTAAACTTGCTCGTTTGAAATTCTTTACATTTTTAAATTAATACCCTCGAGCCAATTACAAATAAAAATTTAAAAATCAGTAATATCATGACAGTATAAATAATAAATTAAATTTATTGTTTCATTATCTTTTTATTTGTTAAATACGTTATTAACATTTAAATATGGTTATGATCCTTTTTAATTTTGACTATTCGGTTTTCGACCACAATTATAGACGCTCTGCAAGCGTTTTTCGGGTTAAATCGTCTGGTACAAAACCAAGTGGCTTTTGGCCCTCTACTTCGGTTGTTCCGATAAAACCGGTTCGACCCCATCACTATTAATGGTCTTCCGTTTTTTGTTGATAAGAAAAGTGGTTCTGAAAATAATTTACATTATATGAGCAAATAAAAGCAATATAACATTTTTCACATTATATATTTTATAAAAAAGTATTTTTATCAGACTTATCATATCCATTTTTAATACATCACATAGCCGAATTCACGTTTCTGTCATGTTTAAAGCTAGAAAATATACAGCAAAATTATTAATGTTTAATCGTTTTATTTTCAGTTTCTTTACCCATATGTACAATACCATTTAGGTAAAAATCTTACACTTCTATTCGTTAACGATCAACTCAGATCTGAAAAAAACGAAAATGCTTTTTATACAAAAATAAGCCCTTATTCAAAAATGATTGTGATCTTTTTTCAATTCCACTACTTGGTTGTCCACTACCAATACAGAAGCCCTGCATGGCGGATAATTAAACCTCCTTGTACAGAACCATGTGACTTTGGGGCCTCGAATATGATTGTTTCTGCTATAACGGTAGGGCCCTATGAGAAGTAGAGGGCGACCTCGCCTTGTCGTTGTGAATAAAGGACCTGAAAATTTAAAAAATATAAACTTCACACTCATAATCTCAGAATAGAATTCACTGTAAGTAGTTGGTTTTTCTTATTAAACTTCAATCTCACCTCTCAGTCTCATAAGAATTTTTAAATTGTAAAGAAAAAACTACAGTTTTGCTATTTTAAATTATACAAAAAAAATATCAAAATAATTTTATTATTTAAAAATATAATAAATCGTAAATATACTTATAACTAGTGATTGTGTCCCTTTTTCATCCCTAAAACTTCATTTTCAACTACAACTACGGAGGCTTTACAGGGCGGGTTACTGCTTCTCCGAGAACAGAACCACGTGCCCTTTGACCCGCGGCTTCGGTTGTTCCGGTAATACCGGTACGAGCCGACCTGCAGTGCCTGTTGCCCTTTACTCGTTATTAGGAAGCAAGCTGAAAAATATATCAATAAAACCATCTGATGTCTTGTTCGTTTTACCTTTGTATCATTGTGTTATCTCTTATTTTAAATACATGTGAATGTTATTATGTGTAGTCATGTGATGCTTACATTATTTACTTATTCCGAACTATAATCCCGCTTCAAGTGAAGTACTTCTATTTGCTTTCTACTCATCTGTAATCTTTTTTAATTAATAATTGAAGCGAATACCGGTTAAATATAAAATAGGTTTTTAATTCATTTATCGCGACTAAAAAACAATTATAGCCAATAGAAGTTTAAAGTTTTTAGAGTCAATGATATCACCAGCTTTGAATTTCGAGAGTCAATGGTTGTGTTCATTATTGAATCTTATCACACGATCCTCCACGACCATAACCGAAGCCTTGCAGGGTTCTCGTTTGTTCTTGTTCGAACAAAACCAAGTTGCCTTTGGTCCTTTACTGCGGTTGTTTCGATGGAATTTGTAAGAACCGATCATTAATAGCCGCCCGCCTTGCTCATAGCGCGCGTTCAATAAATTAACTGGAAAATATTAAATCTATTATAAAAATACATTAGCTAACAAAGCTGAATGAATAATTGAGGCACGTATTAATGAAAAAGAAAACTCATATTTTATACCTCAGAGAAAAGTATAAGTGAATATATGCAGTTAAAAATTATACATATTTCAAAATGGTCCGTGATACAAAAGTGGTTAAAAAGCATTTTTTCCTGATAGTAGTAACTTCAGTGTGCTGAGGGTGCCTAAATAAAATAAAATAAACGACAAAATTCACAGATCACCAAACTTAATTATTTTATTTACATTTTTATTACAATCGACGCTAAAATATATTATGTTATCGGGGGTATATTCTTATTATTTACAGTTGGGTTGATTTCTTAAACAAGTTTATTACAATGTCACAGATATCTATTAAGTTGAGTACCTAACAGTAATAATGTCCCTTAGTAGTTTTCGTGGATTATTTAACAAATGTATTTACCTATATCAAGTGCACCAAGTCAAACCCTAATACTTACTAACTTTGTACACTGTACACTTTTATTTAAATAATATGATACAAAAAATGTAATTGCTGCCATATCCGCCCATAATTTTACGGACTAGACTACTTATATCTTATGTGTCGCTTTTGAAAGTACGGATATGTTTTAATTTCAACAGCAATTCTGATTTAGGATTTGATAGGATAATTGATTTAGTTTGTAAATTTAATGGTTATGTTCCTTTCTAAATTCCACAATATCATTATTAACAACGATAACAGATGCTTTGCAGGCAGGTAGGCTGCTTCTTCTAGAACAGAACCATGTGGCCTTTGGACCTCTGCTCCTATTATTCCTATGATACCGATAGGGCCCAATGATCAGCAACCGTCGACCGTGATGAGAACTTATAAAATTGAAACCTGAAATAAAATTTACATCAGAGTCCTTAGCTAAACCCAAACATATTGAACTTTATAATCAGCTAATTAACACAATTCAGATAAATTCCGTTATATTGTAAATTAAAACGTATAATTAATAAAACCAATTATTTTAATAAAACTTTATTTGAAGTCAGATAAATTTTATTTTTAATAATAGAATAATTAACAGAAATCGCTTAAAAATCTCGTGGAGTTCTGATGTCAATCAAAAGTATTATAAAATTTTGACAAATAATAAGAAATTATAATAAAAAATCGGTATCATTCAAATTTCCTCTACATAATATAGACACATTTAATCAATCATAATAAAAAATATGTTTTTGTCCTGTATCGAACGCTTGGAACAAGTATCAAGTTCATAACTGCAAACAACTATATGATACTAAGTATTCGATCTTGTTAATGGTTGTGATCCCGTCTTATGTGAACGATGACATTATCGATAAGTGTCACAGATGCTTTACACTCGTCCTTGCTACATCTACGGGCACAGAACCACGTGGCTTTGGGCCCTCGGATACGACCGTCCCGGTAATACCGGTACTGGCCAATTTGTAAAACTGGTTTGCCGCTACTAGTTAAGGTAAATATTGGCCCTGAAATTCGTAACATAGTCACAAGTTAATATATCATAGAAAGAATAATTAATTTCAGTAACATGTATTGTATTATTTCCAGCCATTGTATTATTCTTACGCAGTTTATTAATTGCAACAATTTATTTCACCTTTACTCAGCTTTTTCGGTAAAACACTTTTAAAATAAAACTACTAAAACTAATCGCACTGGATTTTTATTTTGATTAACATAGGTCGCAGCACTAGAATTTAAAATGCTGCACCAGTGTGAGAACTCCATATGTTACTCTCCCACTTACAACCTTCGTGTTCTTAGGCCTTGTTGCGCTGAAAGTGTTAACATGTTTGTCTCGAAATACTTAGGCTAACAAATTCACTGGTAGATGAATAAGCCTGCGATAATAATACAAATCAATGGTTATGTTGATTATTCATTTCTACTATTGTGTTCCCGGCAACGAGAACGGACGCGCGACATTGGAAATAACTTGCGCGGTGACAGTACCACGTAGCCTTAAGCCCTCGACTGCGGTGGTTTCGGTAATACCGGTAACGTCCTAATCGTAATAATGGCTTACCACCCCCAGTTGTGGTGAAAACAAAATCTGAAATCAATTTTTATCATGAGAAGTAATCTAATGGTTTAGCCAGCTACATAAGCCCCCAAAAATAGATTTTTCAATATTTCATAATGAAAAAAATAAATAATACTTATATGTATACATAAGCTTTTAAAAACATGAGTTTTCTCTCCAAAGCTTCAAAATATCTTCATAAAAATATCATCATAATCAGTTCAGCGCTTGAGCCCTGTAAATGTAGCAGGCAGGTAAATAAGGTTATTTTTACTTGTTACTTTAAAAACTTTGATGTTACTTGTTTTTCCCCTTATAATTAATTAATTTAAGAAATAAAACTACTATTTCTTATTTCTATAATAATCAATGGTTATGTTCATTATTAACCTCCACTATTATGTTTTCGGCAGTGAGGACGGACACACGACAATGGAAATAACTTGCACGCTTACAGAACCACGTAGCTTTAAGACCGCGACCTCTGTTTTTCCGGTAATACCGGTACCTACCTATCTGTAATAATGGACTACCGGTACTCGTTGTTATTAACTGTGTTGTGTGAATCTAACAAAATACATTTAAAAGAAATATAAATATAAAAAATCAAGTGAAGTGAAATAAAAGAATCGCGAAATAATGAAGGATGGGGACATAATTAGAAAAATACTAGATATTAATGATTTAATAACAGTGTAATAAATTAATGGTTATGCATATTTTTCATCCCGACTATTAAATTATTCACTACAGTGACAGATGCGCGACAATGATAATAACTATTTCTGTAGCAGAACCACGTAGCCCTTGGACCCCGGCTTCTATGGTTCCGATAATACCGATAACCACCTAATAGAAGAGTTGGAAGTCCATTACTCGTTGTACTAAATATAGGACCTGAAATAATTTTAACGATATATTATATTACATATATTCATAAACATTTTCTTTGACTATTTCAACATGGGTTTTTTTTATTCATTCTAATAATAATCTGAAATGTGTAATGGTGTACATTTATCTTAAAGCGATAAGTGAAGAAAAATGTTACGAATATGATTTAAATAAAAAAACAGTCTGCTTACCTGCCCGTAATATTAGAGGTAGGTAAATAGTGCGACTACGATATTTATCAAGAATAGTCTATAAAGATGAAATAATATATGCCAAATTGTTTTTCAACTTTTCAATAGTCATACTTACAATATATGTTATAATTATCTTCTCAGCGAATCTCTATCCCTACCAGATATTTGTCATAATATAAAAAGAAAATAAAAATCAACAATCATATATTATTTATTATTTACAATATCATTTCATATTTAATTTAAAATTAATGATTGTGCTCATATTTCATTTCTAGTATCATGTGATCCAGGACTACAACCGATGCCCGACACCGATAACACTGACTATTCATATGACAGTACCAAGTCGCTTTTGGCCCTTGGCTACGGTGATTCCGGTAATACCGGTACCCTCCTAACAGAAGTAACGGTCTGCCTTTACTTGTGGTAGTAAATATAGGACCTGTAATGACAATTATTTTTATACAACTTTACATACTTGTCATTTGAGAATTGATGATTAAAGAAAAAATGATGCTCTATTTTTTTAATAAATCAAATGATTTCGGCATATGCTTATGTCAATGCAATCATCTGGGAGTTGTTTCTGGGATAATAAAAACACATTTCTTACGCTTTTATTTTTTATTCGATCATCTATTCATTCAACAACGATATTGACTATATAAACACAATAAATTCAAAAATGATATTATAAATAAAAAATATTAATCCGATATAGCTATAAATTATACATATATACAACATGGTTCCGAAAACCGGTTCCAAAAAGTCAATGGTTATGTTCGTATTTTATTTCTATTATCGTATTGTCTATAGCAATAATAGAAGCCCGACATTGATAATTCTTGCGGTGACAATACCAAGTAGCTTTAGGACCCCGACTTTTATGATTTCGATAATACCGGTAGTGTCCTATGAGGAGTAAAGGCTTTCCTCCTCCTGTTGTTGTGAAGATAGGATCTGTAGAAAAGCATATTTTTAATAATATTGTGTAAATTTACATTTTTTTAATAATGTCTAGTCTCAAGTAATTATTTTTGTTATATATAAACCTGAAAGGAACAAATTATTATTATATGATACAAATAGTATAATAATACCAACATATGTTTTAGTTCATTATTTTTATTACATATATTTAACAAGCAAACCATCAACACCAAGTGTTGATTGATGAACAATTTACAATAAACGGTAAACAATGTTACAAATAAAAAACATTTTGGTAGCATAGTATTATACGTTGATATTTTTATAGGTAGGTAGTTTATATATTATTATAGGTAGGTATAGTATTATAAGTTGATATTTACACACTTAACCTTAATAGTGAACAACATTAGTGAGTATGTTCATTTTTTATATCGACTATAGTTTCATGTATGGCTGTCACTGACGCACGACACCTCAAGTCCTTGCGGTTGCAGTACCATGTAGCTTTAGGTCCATGACTCCGGTGGTTTCGGTAATACCGGTAACCTCCTAACAACAATAGCGGCTTACCGCCCCCAGTTGTGGTGAAAAACACATCTGAAACCAATATTTTTCCTTAAAAACACCTCTCTTATCTCTATAGAGAAAAAATAGCCTATTATTAGGAGTTGTTATATATAAATCTTTAAGATGTTACTAGACTAATTACTAGAATTAACTATACAAATGATAATACCCATTGAAATATATTTTATTTATACAAGATTTAATGATTGTGCATGTTTTTAATTTCTACAATCGTATTTTCTACAATAACTATTGATGCTCGACAATGGATTGGATAGTTATTACGGTGACAAAACCAAGTAGCTTTGGATCCACGACTGCGGTGGTTCCGATAGTACCGGTAACCACCATACACGACTACAGGTCTACCGGTACCCGTTGTAGTAAACATGGGAACTGAAACAATTAAAATAGATATGAGGGTTCATTCATTTTATTTCCAAAAGTTTATCTGCATTTATATCAATGTACATATTTATAACTGTCAATAAAAATCACAACAATATTCATAAACATATTATATTACGTTTGCAAACCTATTGATTTATTTAACAAATCTGGACGATGATTATGAAAATTATTTGTTCTCACTATCTCTCTATCGACAGTATAAACAGATGCTCGACATTGTTTATTACTGCGATGACAAAACCAAGTTGCTTTCATGCCGCGGCTTCGGTTATTACGGTAATATTTATAACTTCCTAAAATCATCACTTGTCTTCCCGTATTTGTAGTAAAAAACCAAGGTGCTGGAATTAAAATTATTATCACAATTTTATTGAGATTTATGGCTTTCAAAATCAGGAGAGGTTTAACTTGGGCTTAGACTATAGACTAGACTTAGAAAAATATTTTTATAAGGTTAAAATAATACTTAATTCAAAATATAAGTGGTATATAATTTATTATACTAGTCTCAATTTTTATTTTATTACAAACATTTATACCACACATTTATAATGCATACAATAGGTATAATTTTATATTAATCCCAATTATATTATACCTATTAGAAATTAACTGAAACATTAAAAATAATCGTCCTGGTACCTATGAAAATTATTATTATTGCATGCTACTTAAAATTTTGTATAAAATATACAGAAAGATATTTTCATTACTTAATACTGGATTTTTCAATTGATTTAAAGTATTCTCACTTTATAATATCGATGCATAAAATGGTCCAAAACAATAAATGTTTGTTTACATGTGAGTCTACAAAGCGAGCAGCATTGTATTTTTAATGTAACTGTTTATTAAACTAAAGTAATGAAAAAAAAACATTTTTAGCATATAGCTATTACTGAAAAAAGTAATACATATTCAAATTTAATTACACGCAATTCGATCATGTATCAATGATTATGTTCGTTCTTAAAATCAATGATCGTACTACCAACAGCTATAACGGATGCCCGACACTGATTGCTGTTGCGGTGACAAAACCAAGTAGCTTTCGGTCCACGGCTTCGGTTGTTCCGGTAATACCGGTAACCACCCATTAGAAGTAATGGTCGACCGGTACTTGTTGTTGTAAATATTGGACCTGTAAAGAGTGAAAATATTAAAAATTCGATGATAAAATGTATGAGCATGATTACGATTAGGAATACAAATATGATTTTACACGTGCAAACAAAAAAATGTTAATTGCGTATAAATACATATATTTCTGTGTTATAAATGGTATTAACCATTAATTAGCTATAGCCATATGGCTATAGCTAATTAATAAAACATAACCACTAGCTATATAGCTAGTGGTTATGTTTTTTCTTAAATTCTATAACTTTTTCGCCTTCGACAACTGCAGAAGCTCGACAGTGGAAGTCACTACTCCGGTAACAAAACCAAGTACCCTTCGCCCCTTTGCTTCTATTATTCTTGTAGTATTTATAGGGCCCTATCTGTAGTACTGGTCTCCCAGATCTGGACTTTGTAAACATTACTAGTGAAAAAGCTGAAATAACAAATTACCATTAAATGACAAAATAAAAAGAAATGATTTTATATACATACCATACTTACTACAAGGCAACACGTACTTCTTGATGATCTTAAGGTCATAAATATTTTGTACTTATTTTTTTTAAAATACGACATCAGGCCTGCAAAACTAAACTTCGTTTTTTTACAGATGCACTTTTTTACAGATGACTCAATGGAACCCCCTCATATTTTTTTATGTATTTGATACAAATCTTTTAATTGTTTGGCGTATTAGCTACGAAATTAAAATTCCGAATAGCAAAAATATTTACTTACCTTATATTTTCATAAATTCATAGAGTTCAGTATGTCCCTTTGTCTAGTGTTTACCGAGCATCAGCTTAACTTACATAATATTCAAGGTTATTAGAGTGTTATGATTGAATAAATAAAATTACTCAACTTTTTGGGCTAAAGGGAAAAATTAATTTCAGTTTCACATACCTATAACTACCAGTTTTATTTATGTAATATCATAGATACTCTTAATTAATTTTAAATTTATTGCATTTTATCTTACTTGATCTGTAGGGGCGGAGCCGTGTGAAAAGTCAAGTCCGAAACACTTCTATTACATTTTACAATACTGGGGATATAACACATAGAAAAAAGCTCTTTTTACACTCATTTTATTCATGGTTATGGTTATGTCTAAAATCAACAATGGTGGTATCAACAGCTGTGAGAGAGGCCCTGCACCCTAACCGCCGCTTGCTGCAAAACCAGGCAGCTTTTGGACCGGCGCTGCGATTGTTCTTATAATACCGGTAACCGCCGATGTCCAGCACTAAACCACCACTACGAGTGATCGAAAATACCGGATCTGAAAAAAAATAAAATCTGCTTTTTATTATTTATTTATTTTTTTATTATTTAATTAAAAATACGATTTATAGACTCATATCCCTTTGCCGGAATTCCCTGTGTCATAAGTGCCTTAGACATACATAAAACAGTACATAAAAACCCAGACCCAGATGAGAATTCTATCCCCAATCAGTCATTAGGTACAGGTTTAGAAGAAAAACGTCATGTCATAAAAACAAATTATGTTTACTTTGTCTTATAAAAATAATACATTTTTAATTTTAAAAACATGCTTTAAGCATACAATTCCTAACCAAAACTAGGTAGTCAATTACAAAATCATTGCTTTTTAATTACAAAAAACTACATTTGTACTTGAAAAAGGATTAGTATCTAGTTTTTGGTTACAAATAACAATCAAATACAACTTAAAAATACAAGAAGTAAAAGAAAAAAGTTAAGAATTAATAGAGTGTAAAGAATCATTACTAAAAATAATTAAAAATCAATGATAGAAAATATTACTTACTAACTCACAAAAAAAAACATTCGTGTAATCACAGAGATTCAATACATTACTTACAGTGATTTTTTCATCTAAACGTGGACGGATCAATAGGAAAATTTGAAAAAAAAAGTTCACAGTTATAGTTATAGGGCAGATTTTGAGAAAAATGTAAACTGTATTTTTTAAGAAATCTTTTTTCATTTAGAAACGTACCTAGCCGAAAATTAAACGAATTAACTTTAGGAAAAACTCTAATTTATACGTCATAGCGTCACATTGGTGGAACGGAAAAGAAAAAAGTTTGCTTTATACCATACTTGTTTTAAATATTAGATTTGTATACTTCAGGTGTAATTCTATTTATCAAATGGCCGTAGGTGTAAAAGTAGGTAGGTTGTAGGTATAAAAGTTACTTTTCTATCCCTCTGGAGTAGTATCTTTTGTTGGGATGAAAGGTACTCTATGTCCTATTCTGGACTCATATTCCTATTCTGGATCAGTTGAGTATTTAAAGCGCGAAGGCGTTACAAACAAACATACAAAACATCATCCAATCGTTATGAAATTTTGCAAACACATTGCCGGGGGTCTTGAAAAGGACATAGATTACCTTTCATCCCGAAAAGTGATACTACTCCCGAGGGATAGAAAAGTAATTTTTTCCTACGGCCTCTTTGTGTAAATGTACATGAGCGCGAGCGAAGCTGCGGGCAAAAGCTAACATAATATAAAATATGTATTTAATCAAATTTTGGACATTATGCTCATTGGTTCCATTATCCGATAATATATTATGGCACATGACGGTATATGAAATACCCTATATTATTACACTGTCATTTTATTTCCGAAATGAAGTCGTTCAATTCCTGGCAAGGTAACATTTGAGGATTGACCTCGCCCAGTTAAAAAAACCCTGTTTAGTTCCTAGATTAGTGTTCATGACCACGTCTGATGATGATGTTGCCATCATCGAAAAGAAGTATCGAAGCGGGGCAGGCTGGTTTAGTCCTAACCTTCGTGCAGTACCAGGTGGACTTTCCAGCATAAGAATCACGAGGTCTGCTGTACCTGTGCCCGTTCAAGACCAGGATTGGTCGGCCGTAGCGAGATTTCGTGAAGTAAAGGATTCCGGGTGTACCTGCAAGTTTTAATATTTCGTATATTAACACTATTACATACCTAACCTAACCTAACCACAGAGCAACTAGTATTTTTCATACATGAAGCGTGATTTTTTTCATATACACGAAAAGTTTCAAATATAATGTGGATAGTAATAGGAACGCCCATCCCTCGTTCCATCGAAAAAAAAACATGCTGGACTAGGTCCTGGGCCTCCCCTCAGTCGTAAGGAGTAGTAGATAATCATGTCAGCCGTGGTACACTGTCAGTTAATAAAACACAGTTGTATAAGGAGAAAATGAAATACAGGCATTTAGTTACATGTATATTTTTATTCAAGTATTAATTTTATAACGAATTATTTATACACTAACTAATATAAATATTTTAAGGAGACTCGTTAGATTTATCACTCAAATATTTTTTAAGGAGGCATACGCGTCGTATAGTTAGCCCCTTTTATGATTAGACATTGTAATTTTTTTGTATATGTATAATTAACTAACATATTTGCTAATGAAGACGTTCCAAGTTAATTTTCATAAGCAGTATGAAGAATTTGTTACAGATGTCCATAAGAAGTGACACTTTTTGTAGTGTTTAAGTGATATATAATTTATGTATATTGTGTCTTTGGTCATTAGCATTCATTTTCTATATATATCTATAGAGTTATTCATTAGCTATCTTCACAGATTAAATTATAATAACTATATTTTGTACATCCATTGTATGCACGGTAGTATGTTATACGTAACTGTTCTACAGAAATATACAACAATTCGCGCGGTCGAAAGTCAGGGGTTCGATGGGACCACTAACGCCTAGGTTTTAAAGGTGGTGGAGCCCTTTGTGATTCGACTCAGGCGGCACCACTGCCACTCCTATTTCTGCCTTGTAACAGCAGTGTTCAGCGCTGCTGTGTTCTGGTTTGAAAGATGTGGTAAGGATACTTATCCGAAGCGTTCCAACTTAGTCCTCAGTAGTAACTCATCTGTGGCCGACCTAAGGTTGGATTGCGATCTTATCTGGTTTTGAATACATATGTACTCGGGCGTCAGTGGCCACTTTCCGTCAGGTGAACTTGTTTGCAACTCCAATAAATTAAAAAAAAGTTTAATTTTCGTTCATGCTTTAGTGGTCTAATTAAACAGTCGGTGCTGGTTAATATTATTGTTTTCTCAAGGTCAAAAACATAGCTATTGAACAGTGAGTATAACGAATAAAATTAGTTTCAGTGATTGTGACTATTCCTATAATTAAAGATAACATTGTCAACAGTGAAGACGGAGGCCCTACACCCCACCGACCATTTACTACACAACCACTGGGCCTTCGCGCCCCTGCAGCGACTCCGTCTGTTATATCTATATTGTTGTACCTGGATTACCGGCTTCCCGAACTTGGATGTAGTGAAACACGGCGTGGAATCTATAGGATTCGAAAAGTAATCTGGAAATAACATGCCCCGTCAGATGATTATGAAAAGTGATGTTATTTTCCCCATTAAAGCAACATTATTTTATTGTGAAATACATTTTTATGTAAACAAGCATGCACTTCCCACTTGCACAGCAAATCCCATGAAAGGAGGAGACAACAGGAAGTGGTATACGAGCTGATTAGCATGCGAGCCGGTGTAACCAAACAAACATAGAAATCAGTACCTTATCGTATTCTTACCACTAAGGAACCTTTTTTTTACCCCTTTTTTGTACCCCGGAAGCCCCATTTTAGTCACCTCTTACGACAGGCACGGGATACCGTAGTCCTATTCTGGTCCCGGGACTACAGGGACAACCACTAAGGAACCTGCATTTTTATTAGTTGCCCGTTGTCAACAATGAACGAGGCATGTACACAAAGTTTTACAAAAAAATTACTACCCGCAAAACAAACTTTACGTGTCTCAATGACTGGCAAGCACTGACTTTAAGTATGCCAAGCTGATTCTCAATTCGCCTTACGTTACACTTCCTGTTGTGTCCTTGTTTCATGGTAAGTCCAATGCCGTCTATGGACAGATGGGTTGATCACATATGTGACATATGTGATCAACCCCGGATAAAATGAGTCCCACAGGTAGGTCCTACTGGAGGTTATCTCTCAATATGAAAAGCAATAATTAATTTATCTTGTAAATATTACTTACCTGTAATTTAAAGAAGGTCAAAGGTATAAGCGATAGGTTGAGTTTGAAGATAAAACAATACTTGAAACATTCTTAACTTATTTATAATTTAAGATAAATTAACAAATAAATAACTACTATAAATTAATATTAACTACTATAATTAATATCTTAACAATTATTGTAAATCTTCGCTAGTCACATAACGTACATTTTATTTACAAAGCTTAAGAATGCCCATTGAGACAGACAGTACTGAATATATAATATGTATATAATTTACAATTAGATAAAATAATTGTAGTATGCTTTAAATTAACGTTAGACTCATAAATTTAAAATCAAGCATTGCACTCCGTGTTCTTAATATGTCAAGCCGACGTAGTATAATTTTTCAATCAACAATAAACGTGTAAAAATATAGAACTTATAGCATCGAGACTTATTGCATCAGTAAGAGTAACATAGGGCCCTTATACACGAGGAACTCGCCACAGCGACGCCGCGCCCGTCGCCGCGTATCGCTAACGATAGGCAGCGACAGTCGACGATAGTCGTCAGTGACCGCAGACAAAACACGATCGCGAAATGACTGACGGCGACAGTTGACGACCGTCGCTAACGGTTGCATAGGGTCGCTGACTGTCGCTGACGACTGCCAACCTGCAGCATTAACATACTGTCGCATGTTAGCTTTCTTAAATTATAGGTACATATCAGAAAACGCACGTGCGTAATACAACCACCTGTATCATTGGTTTCATCAATGATTATGCTCATTATTAATCGTAACGAACGCATCATTGTCAGTGATGACGAAAGCGCGACAGCCAGTGGTTGTCAACTTGATGCAGAGCCAGCGTACCCGCGACGTCCGGCGGTAACCAGTCCTGCTGAACCGGTGCTGTCCAATCTGGATCACTGGTCTCCCGAACTTTGACTTCGTGTACATTGGTTTCGGTTCTTGGTATTCGAGTTTTAGAACCGCTGGAAGCACAAAGCCTGTAAAGTACAAATCTGCTTATTGACGTCCCCTTTTGAATAAACAAAGTATTACTTGGTTGGTTAAATAGTGTAATCCAAAATGAATGATGGATTTTGTCAATAAATATATATTTCTTACTAATACATTGTAGAGAACGGGCAAAAAGTGAAAAGAGGCTAAAAACTGATTACACTTTTTATTCAACCAAATATTATCTAATATAACGGCTTAATATTTACCAAAATAAAATTATACAAATATGTTTAAATATCAATAAATTATATAACTAATTACCTAAATATGTCTTAAAATTGTAAAAAAATATATAAAAGTCAGTAATTTATTAAACATCGCACAATTGTTTTTTTTATTAAATTACGAATCTACACAATTAAATGTTTGATAATCAATTAGTTAATTAATATCAGAAAGTCAATATTTAATAAAAATGTGCATATTGAACAAAACCAATGTCCAAAAGAAGCTGATGATTAGAGGTGCAGAAGTTATCCATTAGGATAAAAATCACAACTGAGAAATAATTAAACTAGGTAATACTAAAACATTCTTTAAATGTATCGAAAAAACAATATAACGCCAAAAAAGTGAATTTTGAATAAATAAAGACAGTGTTATAAAAACTTTATTTAAATTATTTTCATTATGCACACACATAGGTGCGATTACTTATAAACACTCGGTAGATAAATAACCTAAAATCAAAATACATTATTTACCGTAAAATACAAGAACAATAACAGTAGTATAATAAATTATAAAATAAACATAAATAATTATTAATGACTAAATCGCTTAAGCAACTTGATATCCATATGTCCTTTTAATTTGATACTAATCAATATACATAAAACTTATTGTACGAAGAGAAAATATCAAGTGTGGTTGGCCAAGTCTTAAACTAAGTAATACAGAAAAAAATTCATAGGAGTGTGAAAATGTATTATAGCAAAATATATTTTATTTTATTTTTCAAAATAAAATTGATGGCTACGGAAATAAATTTTTCAAATCTAATTTCATAGTTTTTAAATTGATTAACAGAAGAGGCTCCTTAATCCCTTTGGGATTTTTTAATATCATTTGTAGTTCAGATTCGACCACCCGCACACTCTTGAAAAATTCATCCGGTAAAGACCTTGACACATTATATTTATATCTTCAGAATTGTAGTTAGTATATTAAAGTTCCTTAAAGTTATAATACAGTTACACTGAGCATAATTAATATCCCAATCAGATCATGTGATAAGCAACAATTATAAAAATAATAAAACAAATATATTATGGCATATCTTTAAATACTATGTTTAGCCTGTAAACATAAAAGTACCTATTTACAGGATTATTTCCACTCCTAAACCACACTTAAACCAATTAATGACTATGATCGTCCTTATACAGAACTATTTCATTCTCGATGGTCGTGACAGAAGCTCTGCAGCCCTTGGACCTTCGCTTGTTGCAGAGCCAGTGGGACTTGAAGCCCTTGGACCTCGTGTGGTGGTTGAACCGGTACCTCCCTATCTGGATGACAGGTTTGCCGAACTTCGATATAGCGTAGAAAGCTGGACTCCGCAGAACCACACCGCTCCTCGCTGAAATGTAAATGAAATTGTAGACATCTTGCTATTCTTCTCGTAGTTTAGGTTCAAAATATTCAATTATTGTTAAAATCCAAATACATACCACCCATTTATGTAGACTGAAACTAAAATATTATTTACTATTTTTTTATATCAGATAATATTGGATATATTACCGATATCAATGTGATATATGACAGCTAAACTCTCTCACGCATATCACTGTAGCTTATGTTAATTGTAAAAGTTTTGAGAAAAATCAGAGTCCATCATGATATAAAAAACGCAGATTCCAAATAAGAACCATAATATAGGAAAGTAAATAAGACAAACAGGTTCACATTAAGATTATATTTTATATAAAATAAAAGCAGATAGTTTTTTCAGATCACTTTTGACTAGAATAGTATATTAAATTATCTTGTAAAGGAAACATTTAAAGCTGTGGCGACTTCACCCCTGCTCGTCAAGAGATGGCGCCGCGAGTATTCTGAATCACGCTATCGAAGTATTCTCAATACATTGCATATATACAAGCTCCGAAATGAGACAGTTGGAGCACGGCCGCTCCCCAAGCATAACCACCTAGCCTGACAGGAAATCTTCCGTCAGGCCTATAAAACTAAATTCGACTCTGTCTCTTAAATAAACTTAAAACTACTTTTACTGATAAATCATACAAAATAAGTCTTCTCAGAATACAATTTTAAAATTAGTAATTTTATTTTTGATAATATCAAATGAAAATTTAGGATAAATGCCATAACAAGAGTTCACATGGTTGTGTCACTTACTGGAAAAGATTCTGTCTGGCAACATTAAACACTTGACAATATATTTTAATTTCAGTGTTCATGCTTATAAACATGAAGAGAATTAGGAATTGAGAGCTTTTGCTGTGAGCCTACAATTAAATATACCTACATCAATCATTAAGCCATATCTGAATCGTTAATTTATCTTTTGTTAATCAACCATATTTTTTAAAAAATGTGACTTAGGTGGCCGGACTATGAAGTATTCACTTAAAATATCCCTATTTCAGCTATAACACCGGTATTTGTGTTAGGATCATAATCTAAGACGTAAGAGTTTCGCCGTGACCACGATCCATGCAACTGGTTCGAAATATCGGCAATTAAGAAATTAATTTCGCGTATCGTGAGTACCCGTTACAAATCATAATGTATCCATTCCGCGATAGTATAAGTTTAAAACATAAACTCTAAGAACTTCTTCATGCCTATAAATAAAGTAAAAGAGGCGTTCAAGTTAATTCTCAACGTCAATCGATGTAAATATTTTAGTACACTTTAGCAGTAGGTACTTCTTTTTTATTTGGAACTACATAATAAAATATATACGGGAGAGACATCTTTACATCAGATAAACTGTACATTCGTTAACTATTTACAAAACGAAATAAATTCATAGTCTGACACCACACCAATTCAAATAATAAGCTAGTGATTGACCACAACTAATAGACATTCGTAATCTAATGATTATGATAATAGCATATTTTAATGATAATATTATTGTCAGTGATGACAGACGCTCTGCAGCCAGCGGAATGCCTCTTGGTGCAGGTCCACTGCGTCTTGCTCTTGCTCCAATCACAGTTCCGGTTATACCGGAACCGCCCCATCATTATTACCGGTTTCCCTCGTCTAGATGTCACAAAAACCGCGCGCTCTGAAAAACCGCACAATTTTCAATTTCATAAAAAAAGTGTTTTTTATTATGTTGTAATTAAATAAAACAACCATATTTCACTTTAAAATAATATCATATTGGAATGCATATATTCAAAATTAACAAGAAAAAGAAAACAGCTATCTAGAACGAAGGTCGTACAATATAAAAAGTCAATGAGATCTATACAATAATAATAAATAAAAACAATATAATTATATTGTCACGTGAATCTACTTGATATAGTAAATATATACATTCAGTATCAATCATAGTACGTATAGTATTAAGAAACTACGAATAAATTATGTACACTAGTATATACCTAATAATAATGTAGTATTGTAGTAGCAATAAGAATTATTACAGTGTTACGTCAATGTTGCATTTTTACAAACATTATAAATAATATTTACAATATGTTACAATTATTTTAAAACGTAATGCTATGAAAGCAGCAAAAACAGATTTTAATAAACAATATCAAAGAGATTCGAACCTCAACCTCAATATACTAGCCTTACATAGCACTAATGATTATGCTGGTTCGTAATCTTTATAATCTGATAGTCCAGTGTTGTGACAGATGCCCTGCAGCTGTTCGACGTCCACTTGGTGCAGAGCCACTGCACCTTGGGCCCTTTGCACCTGCTGTGCTTGTTGTACCTGTATTTACCCATCTCGATCGCTGGCCTACCGAACTTGGACAAGGTGAAAATTGGGTCTGAAAGAAAAAAATGGTATGACAATTTGTTTTTACGGTTACTGTTAATTTTGATAAATGTTTCTCGTCATAATATAAAATATTAGTTGGATAGTAACAAACCTCAGAAAATTAAATAACAACCTTCAACTGACAATAAGAAAATACATAACGATCTACATATCAACAATCAGGACTAGTGTATTTACACGCACGCACACGCGCACGCAAATAGATCATTTCGATATCCTTAGCCGGGTATCGAACCCGGATTTTTAACACATTATTATAGCGTATGGTGAGCATACAAAGAAGCATACAAAGAATTGGATCAAAATAAATATTTAGATTCTGCCTATAAATTCAGTACATTATTATATAGTTTAAGTTCCTAAAAAGAAAAACATTTGTCGGAATAAAAATAAAAAATAGATTTTTAAATTTTCCAAAATTATATTCTTCGATTGCCAACATATTTAAGCGCTGTTTTTTCGTACAACTTAATCCCCACCAAAGCTTTAGTTTAAGTAGAATGTAGAAGTGCTATCTATTCGGAGTTACAAAATTAATCACGTGAAAATCAGTAACTAAAGTATCTTCTTCACAAACATTTGGACCTTTTGTAGCATTAACATCTTCAATTAAAATGCTAAAGTAATTTAGAGTTTAGAGAAGTTGAACTGACGCTTTAGTCTATGCAGATGTGCACAGAGTAGAGTCACATATGGTTATGATAGTTATTCCTCTTAACGATCTCTCCTTCAATGGTAGTGACAGATCCTCTGCAGCCTGTCCGCCACCGACTGCACACCCAGAAGCACTTCGGATGATCCTGCCTGTAACTGCTGTGCCTGTAGAAACGCGACCTGCCTATCTGTAGAATAGGCTTGCCTAATCTAGATTCGGTTAAGAATACTCCTGAAAAGATACCTTTAAATTACTTTTCGGTTTTGTTAAATCTAAATCGTTAAAAAACCTTTAATGGAACTTTACAATCAATTTCCGGAATTTTGTTTTAGTCTACAATCTTTATCTTCTGTTTACAAAAGATCTACAACATAGTAACTGCAATCAATTGTTATCGCTATGCTCTACATTTAAATACATGTATGGAATCAACCTTATCCGAGAGAAATTAATATTCGTTAAATGCAGTAATTACAATGCCAATCAACCTAACAGAAGGAAATGTAGTCGGCATAAAGTTATATCTTTGATATTTTTCATACCATATTCATCTATAGCAGAAAGAAAACTGAATGTAAAACACTAATAACACAGTAGACTAAATAAATAACGCATTATATACTCATGGTCCTACACTATAGGCGATGTCATGAAAGAAAGCGACAACTGGAAGTGACACGTGGGCGAATCAAAGCCACTATCTGTATGGTCAGCTTACCATACTTAACTTCAGTGCTTGCCAGTCACTGTGAAACACGTAAAATTTGTTCTTCGGGTAATAAAGTTTTTGTAAAACTTTACTAAAATACCTCGTTAATTGGTGACAATAGGCAACCAATAAAAATGCACGTTTCGAAGTGGTAAGAATACGATTAGGTACTAATTTCTATGTGTTTGTTTGGCGACAGCGGTTCCCATACTAATCGGCTCCTATGCCACTTCCTGTTGTCTCTTTCTTTCATAGTTGTTGGTGTCATGGACCCACAAGTTTTTTAATACGAGTTGGTACATCATTTACCCAACCCGACACGACGTTTTTAAAATAGTGGTATCATAAAGAAATGAAACAAAATTTATTATCTTAACAAATAATATGTAATAACAACATGATATCTGTTAAATTTAACAATGTATACTGTTAATTAAATAAAAACCTTCACATAAAACATTAACCTTGGTGTAAAAATGCAATAGGTACTTTTCCTATTTATTTCCCCAAATTTTAAGACCTTTAAATTAATCACATCATCACGGGGATTAAGAAGAGACACCATAGAGCCAAAGAGCGAAGCTGTCCCAGAAATTAAAAATACAAAAGTTTTTCAACTCCCGCCCTCGGCAAAGCCCTTATGTTCTTATTAAAGCTACATCATCATACATAATATACAACATATTACAATTCATTTGGTTCAAAATTATTTCTAGAAAATTTCATCTCACACGAATTTACAAAATTTCACATTGTATTTGCTTTTGCTTACTTGTCTATTAGTTTGGAGGACATAATTAGGACATAATAGACTAATAGTTAGTTAATTATATCCGAAATAAAAAGATAATTAAGATCATCATAATTAGGTAACTAAATATTACATCTTAAGATTGTTCTGTTTTTAAATTTCATTAACAATGCCTGTGCAAATTAAAATTTATACATATGTCGCCTTTAATTGGAAACAAATACTATAACAATAAGAAAAAAAAAGGAAATTAAGGCACTGCAAAACTAATTGTCACTAAAGTATTTTGTAATAAAAGCACATTTTCAAATAAAATGTTTCTAAAGATGTATGAAGTCTACCAATCCGCACTTGGCCATACATACGACTCCCTAATTCCTCTCTCGCAGAGGTAGGACAATATTATGTATTTTGTCGACGAAAATACGTCAATTATGGTTATGCACATTGTTAATCCTGACTATTTCGTCCCTATACGACGTGACGGATCCCCTACATCCCTTACACCACTTGATGCACACCCACAGGCATTTACCCACTGGCTTGTTCTTGTAGCTGCTGTGCTGGTAAAACCGATAATTGCCTATCTGAATCATCGGCTTGCCTCCACGAGATTCCGTCATCAATATATCTGGAATACACGAAAACTTTAAATGTCTTTTAAAACTACTTTGTCCATCAATCCTTATAACTTCATAGTGGAATAAAGCAAGTAAAAAAGTGACTTTGAGTGCAGACGGTGAATTATTTCAAAAGATTTTGGTACCCATCTTCTAGATATAGTTAATCGTTCTTTTTAGTCGTATCCTACGACATACGACAGAATGGAAATGATGTATGATATCGCATAATAACGTTTCCCTTGAACTTCATATTGATTTTTGATTTTGATTTTTGTGATTTAATATTACAATTGAACGCTTAAAGTAAAATAATAAACAAATATTGTATAAGAAAGCGAATATTCTACCTTTAGAATGTATACTTGGAATATATTATTTTTACAATATATTTAATAATGTAAATAACACGAAACATATAAACAAAGCGAAAGCATACAACAAGTCCAGTATAATTAAATTATTTATTAACACGTCACAAAACCAGGTTTTTAAAAATGTCAGACATAATGTTCGAAAACACTCACAATAATAATAATTAAGCAAAACACAGATAAGAGAGTATTTTATGGTTAAATATTAAATATAATTTACTCGAAAAATTCAAGATCAATAAAGACAATACCTACCATTAATTAAATTTAATTTAACGGCAAATTAGTCAATTATTCATATTATATTAATATTCATATTATTCATATCCATTTTTAATAATTATTAATTTGATTCATATGGATCAAATTAATAATTTCCATTTATTTATGTTTGTGCACATTGTTAAAATTAATTCTGTAATAGAATGAAATCAAGGAACGACATGGGCGTCAGTGATTTTATTTTCCTTTACTCCACTAAATCAATAGCATCTAGGTTCAAATTTATAACCACTGAGCTGGTAAAACCGGTAATTGCCTATGTGGAGCATTGGTTGGAGCATACCGACGTGGGATTCCATGTTGAATGATACAAAATATTCATTGGGTTTAATGTTTTTATTCAATATTTTTTACGATACATATATTCTGTATGTACATATTGTAAATAATTAATTATATATTTTAATAATGAATACATGAATACAGGGTACATATATGTATATTACATGTTTATATGCTTTTATATATAGGTACGTTGTTGCAGTTATTATCTAACCGGCCTTCCGTCTGACTCTTCAGTCTAACCAGTCTAGCCAACATCACGTACACTCCTCTAGACACTGTTTGATGTCTGTATTTTTCTATCAACATTTTTGGATAACTTTATAATACTTTAGTAGTGGATTGTAGAACCCACTAAAAATCAGATTTCCGTTCACTACTAGTACTTGAATCACATAAAAATAAATGCTACACACCTCTAGGAGTTTCGGAATTTTTATACGATATCCCCCCTCGGTGACCACCTATAGTGTTTGGTAAGCCCTCCCTTTCCCCATCAAGATATAACGTAATAGTTCAGAAGCGTGGTTTAAATATTTTTTTCCAAATAGATATTAAAAAAATATATTGGTTCGATATTCGTGAGATTTTCCTAGAGATTACGTGACAAAAACCTAAGACCCCCCCCCCCGCCACCGTACCATGCAGGGTCCTTTCAAAACCCAGCTCCCCCCTCGTCAGGCGTTTTAACCACTAACGCTGTCCCCTTTCTGCCCTCATACGGCTTAAGGCGTTT
>DWPV01000575.1:0-27390 GCA_018251915.1 Urbanus proteus proteus | reverse complement strand
TTGATAGAAACGAGTACTTTGGTCTCGTAGAGCTTATTGTTTTTGAAAATTTAAATTTATTTGAGTTGATACAGAGGTTTTCGCCAACAAGAAGCACGACGTTAGGTACAAGTAGTTTTATTTGCAACTTATTATAAAGGTAAACTGCTAGATCTTGTGTGTTAATTTTTGAAGTTTCTTATAAACAAATTGGAAAGGCAAGGGAAAGAGAGTTAGAAAACATTTTTTTTTGTTTTCATGTGAACTACGTCAACAAGATAGCCGAAATATTTTCTTTTTGGATAGTAAGTTTATTATCTATACTACTAGCTTTTGCCGGCGACTTCGCACGCGTTAAATTGCATATAAGCCTTCCTCTTGAATCACTCTGTCTATCAAATAAAAAAAAAACGAATAAAAATCCGTTCCGTAGTTTTAAAGATCTATACCATACATAGGGACAGGCAGTGTAAAGCGACTTTGTTTATATATTATACTATGTAGTGATAACATCAAACTAAAAGGCCACAATGAACACTGCGCAACGCAAATTAAATTCATATATCGAGTGAATTGTTTTAAGCAACGAATTCACTCGCCGTAAATTATTTTGCTCGCAAAACAGTGCCTATTTAATTGTTCCAGATTTTAACTATACCGCTCGCAATTTGAACAAAAATACTCTAAAACCCCGGGGGCGGTTGCACAAAGCCCGGCTTTCCACATAAAGGATTTCATACGAACCGAATTCGGTGCTTTTAAAAAACGGATAGGTACGCTTTGTGTTCCGATTGCAGGATCTAACGCGGGGGATGGATTGTGTGGAGGGTTGTTTATTTTTTACTATTTTTTTTTTCTATATTTTTGTTTTTGTTTTGTGTTGCAAATTCGACGGTTTTGCGAACAAATTTGGACGGTGATCCGTTGTTGTTTAATGTGCGATGAGATGGGGCGCTTATGGGATTGTGAAATTGATAATTTTGGTGGGTTTGTTAATTCTTCTTTCTATCATAAATAAAACATAAGATTGTTTTGTAAAATTTGTCAGAAAAAGTGTTGAAACGTATCATTATCATAAGGTTTTAGTTCACCGGAAATGAATTTAAACAAAGACGTGTTATGCATTTTCATTCGGCGCTTTTTTTAAACTGAACCTCTTCCGAAATTTTGGTAAGTTATTTGTTTAGCCAAAAATTATAATTTTTCATTATATTAGTTCTTCACTGTAATCAAACAACTGTTCAACAGAACTATTCCTTTCACTGCATGTATCTCTCAACATCCATTGAGTCATACGTACACAAGCGGCAAAGTTCATGAATGTCGTACAGGAAAAAAAAACACGTAATGAATAGTCACTTCATTATGCCATCGCGTGGGAACGGTTCCCGCGCAAGATTCCTTGCGTCTTATATATTTTTTCGCTTGCCTAATGAATAATTCGTTCGTCCGTACGATATCTCGTTAGCTATTGTTCCAATTGTTAGCGATACGTGGTGTTTGGACTAGGGTTGTCGCATTCACGTTTTATTTCTGACAAAAACATGGCAGTTTTATTTTTTGGAACTTTAGGTACAAAGCATTTATTTTAGCCGAGTCACGTTAGTTTTCATTAAGGCTACATATATTTTTCTTTTTTCCTAATGACCTATTTTCGACATGATTATTGTGTAAACAATTTATCAATTTTTTGCCTACCAAATGTTAAAATTTGACAATGGTCAAGATTGTCGCAAACTTCTTTATATTTTTCTGACGACTGATCTTTTCTCGCTAACTTATTATAATTGAGAAATTTGTATGAAAGATACATGAAGTATGATAAATGCTATACAATATATAACGAGTGACAACCCTACATTGAACGCATGGTTGGGCGGACGGAAAAAAACTACGTGTCTGTGTATATTTCCGTTATTTTTACTGTAGATGTATTGTAATGATATATAGATACCCGCTAGTACAGTGAGAATGCGAGATATAGATATGTTACGGACATGGATATACGAGATTAATATGTATGAACGTTTTATAAGTAGATGTAGTTATTTGTATAATTTAAGTATATGTATGTTCTTACGTGATTATTTATTCTTCAGTGATAAGTCAACTATAGTATTTTTAGCGGACTATTTTGTACTTAAATGTATTAAATTAATTCGATGTTCATATTGACGGAGCGCTTAAATGTTGTGAAATATCTGCAAACTGTATTTTTACGTAATATGGTTAAAGATAGAAACAGTAAATTAAATAATCTTTATGTAGCTATTGAACGTTTTTACTTAAACATTATCGTCATAATTTTTTCAATGCCAACGTTCGAAAGACAAAAAATACTAAATTACTATTTCGCAGAGAGAACCATTGTCTATGTGAGAGATTGATGTGTAGTTCGTGAGCACAGTGTCTATATTGCATATAATGCCGATGCGTCGTTATGTCCATTAATAACGTGATACGTCTTGACGCTGGACATCTTTATGAAGATAGATGAAAATTGATTCCAATAGAAGTCTAGGGGACCTTTTATATTCCGTGGATTCAGTTTTATATTTATGTTGAAGTAGCGAAGTTATATCTGAAATTAACTCGATTGGTACATAACCTTTGAAAACTAAGTTTGAATGTCTCGTATGTATTATCCATGTAACCATTAGCACTTGACTTCGGAGGTTCTAGACACAGGCCTGTCATTATGGGTTTTCCAATAGTCATCGCACTTGGCATGCGAATTGGTGACCGAAGTAGGAGTTGATCTTACACAGAAAGACGCTGCTAAACATGTTCTAACTCTGTCTGTTAGTCACCGTCTAGGATATGCACAACAAGAGGAGCGCTATTTAGGACCGACATTATTAGACACGGTGTATATTATCACACTTGTAAGTATAACAAACACTGCTGCTATATGACATAAGTGTATCGTTATTGACACAGCCAACAGCGAGTTCTATCACCTTCTTAAACAAATTTTCGAGGCGTATCTAGTTTGAATTGACGTCAGCAATACGTAAATCGTATCAAACGCTCGCACGACGCGTTCGCCGCAGCCGCCAACTAATAGGTTCGTTCAACCTCATTACATCGGATTTATCACGAGAATATCCCCACCCATACTCTAATTGAGGATTTCTTATTGGGAATTTCAATTCCGGCGTTTATTCGACTGCATGAATATTTATCAAACTCCTCTCGACCGTTCCGGGAATTGGGAATGCTATCGGGGAGTTGTTGTTATTATTGTGGAGTTTGTGGACCAGTGCTGTTACTGTAGTTCTGTAGACGTTTATATTTGGGTAAATAAACTACATTTGAATTAGGAATTTAGCGGACATTAAATACGGGATTATTTCAAGTAACTGAACATTTTTTTATACATGTCTTTTTTCCGCAATTTTGTTATAATTATAAAGGTGTTATAGCGCAGATACAGTTATACGCGTTCTATTTAGTTCTAAGTCATTATATTGTGTTATTATATTGATTAATGTAAATGTTCGTAGGTTTAGGTAAGTTGCAATCTTAGCCCCACGTCAAGTAAGTCTTCAACAATTTAATCGATTAATAAGTGGCAGATCGCTCACCATCGTACAATGAATGATCATTGCTCTTTTGCTATTTCTAAACACAAAAAATCTTGTAGCTTAGTTCTCATCTTCAAATTATTCACAGGAGCCGTGTTACCGTTATATTTCTTTACATCTATCATACATTTGAACTTGTTTTTCAATGTCCATCAATTCTATTTTTCGTGTCCGTTAACGACATGCCCGGTAATAATCGATAAAAGATGGAAGTGTATTTGAAACACGTTTTGATGCGACGTACGTGTCTCTCGCTGGGCTGTATGTAGGTCAATATATTTTCCTCCTTTCATTTCGATGAGTCCGTTTAACTTTGTGAGTTTACTTTTTACTGACTTTTACACGAGGTTTTGGTCGGTGTGGTTTTGTCTTATAACTTTGTTTTTGTCATACTGTAAGACGATCCCCGTGGTGGAGCGGTCAACGTACCGATTTGACGCGCAGTGGGTTCCGCGTTCGATTCCCGGCCAGACAGATATCTGAATGACTAATTTAGATCCCGGGTCTGGGCGTCTGGGTATTCGTCGTTGTGTGCCCATGGCACCTATGACACAGGAGAAAATCTTACTGTTTAGCTGTGAGTGTAGAAAGCGTGTTATTTTTTAAACATGGTTGTGTTGGCAAAGATCTGGTTTATGAATTATCACATAAGAGTCGTCGTAGAGGTAAGTAGATAATACTACTAAGGGACGCCTGGTAGACCGATATCTATTGGTATAGGTACCAGAGATACTAAAATAACTTGACTTTTGTTGTACAAAGATGATATGTTTCATTGAAATATTTTGCGATTACGATCTTTATGATCGTAGCTATGAAATATTTTCTGTATGAAAAAAAAAACAGTCGAACCTATTCCCTTATTTTGCTGCCTGTTAACTATGAGTAGGGATGTATGATCTGTGTGTTATGGCTTCGGCGTTAAAATCATAATATTCATATCGTGCTAATTGTTATTTACATTTCAAATAGCGTAATGTGTAAATACAATGCAAAGGAGCACAGCGTGTACGTACAGTCAACAAAAACAACACAATTTGCATTCTGAGTACGTTGCTAAAAGCGTATGACTTTTATTTTATGTTTTACTTTTTGCTAGCAGGATAAGAACATTCTCGTAGCCTCAAAAACGTTTCGTATTCTTAAGAGGCTTACGTAAGCCGCTGCACTCCTGTCGCATAATAAAATGTCATTTATTTAGACAGCTGCAGTTGAGCTGGCTTGCTTAGGGCTGCTAACCGTACTTTAGATTTTTTTTTTAAATATACTAGGTACTTTCAAAGCTAAGTAATATATTTTATGTACAAAGTATGCAAGAAATATGTGAAATGAAAGTTAAAAAGATGTTTATAAGCAAGTTTTTCTTCCTACTTTTTTATTATTAAAACTAAATAGTTTTGTTGGAGATGAAAAATGTTATTAGATGCAAGAAGCCCAAAGAAAGTTTCCATGAAATTAAACTAGAAATATTTCTTTTTAGTTTTCCTTTGAGTGTTCTTAATTAATTTTTGAACTTTGTAAAATAGTACAGTAAATGTTGGTCACCCTACGTTCGCCAAAGACTGTTACGTAAACTGTATTGCAGACCCCGGCTCTACTCTAATTTATTCACGCGGCGCTAATAAATCACCTCCGAACGTATTATCGGAGTGAACTTGGTCACCTCTGGATGATTATAAATTACCCTTAAAGATTACAGTTTGTGCAACTCGACTCGATTTTATAACTGCTCATCGGCGATTCGTCACCGTTATTGGTAAGTGTCTAGACTTCCTTTTTGTATGTAGCATCTACTACACTTCATGTTTACAGGATATCAATTTCGGTTACTCCAATTGCTATGCAAAAATTTGGAAGATTCTAAAAATTTTGTACGAGATGCTTGCCAAAACCTTATAGCTCGCCCTTAAGATGAATAAGACTTCTAATACTGCAACGCGTTCAATTGGAACTTAGATCTCGAGCGTGGGATGGCCAACATTCACTCCACTGGGCTCACTGCCCATCTGTATACCTAACGTCTAGCATCTAGCGGAACGATTTTCAATTGACACCCAAGTGAAATATGAGGTCGTTACCGCGGTATACACGTCGCTATGATTTACTGGATGCCGGCGTCCCGAATTCGAATACAATCCCCCTCAGCATACTAAATTTCCTTTTGCTGTCGGTTTTTTCCGACGTTCGGTCGGTGCGCGCGATTTTATACCGACCTCAAAACGGAGAACGTTCTATGTTCGGCTGTATGTATTTTTTTGTTTATGCTCGCTGAATATTCTGATATTTTTTAAAACTGTAGCCTTTTCGATGCGCTCGCTGTTGTGCACTTTTTTTAATAAACCTTCCTCTGACGTAATATTTACAGATTCTTAAATGGTGTTGCCGGGTCGAGCATGTTTGTGTGTTTACGTAACAGTGACGTCATAATTGAGTTTCTTTGTAACGTATCAGATTTCGGTAGCTCGATCAATGTTCCAATTTAACGGTTAGATAGACTGTAGAGAATATTTGAAGTGCCGTGTATTTTCGATGTCATACAAAGCGAAAAATTGGCTAGCCCATGAATAATATGAAGCCGCGAGATAAAACGGTAAAATATTCATAAATTTTAACGCACCATTGTCGTGCCGTGACTAAGCATAATGCCCAATGTTGGATTTACGAGTGTTTCCGCCCAGTTTGCCGCAACTTTGTCAGTAAAAATTCTATGAATTTTGAACGCGGTTGATGCGTGAATGCATTGTGTTTGCGACGGGGAGTTCCGAACTTCGGCAACTTGGTTATTAGCTGGGAGTTACCACGAAGGTATGTTTTATGTCGTCACTGTTTAGTATCATTAATCAACACGCACAAATTTTCAAAGGGAAAGTAATACAGTATCGCAATTTATTGTAATTTGCCCGAGCTGCGCTCTAAACAGTTTTACAATTACAGTTTTAAAATTTAAATGTGTTATTGATTGTCGTCTGACATTATATTTCTGAATTAACAACTTAAATAAGCCCGAAGCTAATTTACTGAATCAGTGAGGATTTTGCTGCCAATCCTCGTCTAGATACCTGAATGAATAATCTGTTTGTGATTTTGATTTTGTTTGTATCCACGACACATGAAAAATCATAGTGTAAAGCTACTTTCATTATATCTTTTTAATTATATCACTGTCGTAATAGGCAGGCAGTGGGTAAATACGATGTCTAGTGTCGTCTCAGAGCGGCCGTCCGATGTTTAGGTGGCTCTCCGTCGAGAGCGGCTCTCGGGCACGCGTCGGCGACCGGCGACCGGCGACACGTCGAGGCGCACACGGCAGTGGCACATGTGTCGTGGCGGCCTAGCCGGAGGGCGTTTACCTCGTGTGTTACGCGTGTAGTTGTAGGTACATAGTTGGTTGCTGATATGTATGTTGTAGACTGTTAGGCGATGTATGTTCGCGGATTATGTTATGTGGCGCATCTTTTGGAGTAGGTAGATCTTTTAAGTAAATTGCTTGGGTAAAGTAAATTAAGTAAATAGTAGTTTTCAAGTGAATAGTATTTCATTCGGGAGGGTTATATAAATACGTACTTTTATGAGTTTAGCAAAGCGCTCAGGACATATATTATCTGAAAAATAAAATAAAGACTCGGACTTATTGTTAACCACCTCCTTTTTGGAAGTCTATTAAAATCTGAGAAAAACTCACATAAAATCTCTTTGGATAATACCTTTCTATAATTATAACAAACTATATTTCAAGATATAGGTCGGTTTAACATTAATAATTTAAATTTAATGCTAATATGTGTAAATTTAGATAATGTAGGTACGTACACTAAGCGGCGCTTAATATTCGCCGGGGAGTTAGTGAATGAAACATATTCTTGGGGTCACATTTGTCGGGTGACCCCGATAAATATTCGAGGCGTGTATTAGAGGAATGGTTCCGAGCCACTTTCCAGCGTTGGATATTTGTCTATTTTGCTAGAGGCGGCACTAGGAGATTTTCAATGGGGATTGGATAAAGAAATAAAATAAAATAGTCTTAACTTATAGGAAAATATCTACCTACCTTCTCGTTAAAATAATTCTTACCACGATAAGTTAAAAATATCGGATTAACAGTTCATTGGTGAAAAATTTACAAAGTCCAACTGATACCTACAAATAACTTACAATAAAATAAAAGTAATTAACAAAAACAATTTATACTAAAAGTACGTAGATCAAAAAGCGATCAAAGAACATTTTTATAACGCCAAATGTTTTCTAAGCTGTTTGAAGTTTGAAAAAAATTTTGTTAAATTTATTCCTTTCCTCACGATAGGAAAACAAATCACTCTATCCATGATATATGATTGACAATACTCGGAACCGAGACGCCACGAGAATAGACAGGAAAGCGATCAGCTTACATTCGCTTTGCTTTCACCAGTCTCGGCGCCGACGGACAACAAGACAACTCATATACCCACTTCATATATAACATTGTTATACATCACGTCTAATACATATCTAATGTATCAGCTCATAAAATTTATATACAACATAACATTGTTTTTGCACTGCTGTGTTCTGGTTTGAAGAGTGGTAAGGGAGACTTATTTATTCGAGGTGTTCCAACTTAGCCAGGGATTAGCAACGCATCTCTGCTGTGGCCGACCTCAGGTGTGTGACCTTATCACTTATCATCAAGTATGTTGCATACTTGTTTGCTACTTGCATAATAATAAAAACAAATAAATACAAATACGTCACATATCAGTTTCAAAAGTTTATATGTAATATTGTTCTACGTTATGTTTAATATCTAACGTATTCGCTGTATGCGCACAACTGTTACAAATTTCTTGAGCTACGCTTCAAGCGCTTTGGGAATTGCCGTATCGGTTTATCTACATATGTATACTTTTTTGTAAGTATTATGAGCAACTGCAAATTAATATACCAATACTACTATATTATGTGTAAGGGAGAAAGTGGTCAATTAAAAAATAGAACTGTATTTCTTCAAAGCTGATATTTCTCAAAAACAATAGATACACAAAACTGAAATTGATATCTCTGTTCCATCATATGATATTTGTAATAGAGATGTAACACAAGAATTGTTAAGATCAACAGTGTCAATTGCACATTTAAGAATCGTATTTGCAAACGCGCTCGCATCATAGTTTTGTATTAATAAACATTATGATCGTATTGCGTCATTGTTACCACTCGAATGCATAAGTGTGCTAAATTGACGTTAACATTATAGGTACTTATAGTAGGCAGGATAGGAAGTGATAGACTAGTCCGAGGGACCGGACTTTTAATGGTAGATACCTCTGATTTTTGGAATTATATATATGTTTATAAGAAATAAACTCTCATGCGATTTAACAGTGAAGTTTTTTTTATATATAAATAACCTAAGGAAAAAGAAAAACGGGCCATCTTATGGTAAGTAGTCATCGTCGCCTATGGACATTTGCAACACCAAAGGAGTCGTCAATGTTTCGCCGGCTTTGTAGGAGAGTTCTTTTTGCACCTTTCCTAAATAAAGAAGTAAACCATCGTAAAGTGTTTAAAATCTTAATGATGTTTGAAGTCCACCAATCTCAAGTGGACTATCCTTTTGATTCTTGTAGAAAACATGTTCGGTAATGGATCAGTAAGCACATATTGTTGATAACAGAACCGTTAATTGCTTCTGTGTTCTTGTTTGAAGGTTGTGTCAAGGGACTACGGGGTAATTATCTGATGCTACTCAGGGGTAGCATCACTTAATTATGTGGCATGCCGAAATGTCAATTCTTGGCAGTGGCCATTGACCATTATGTAAATCATATTCTAGTTGGCTACTAGCTAGCTAGCTTAGCTGCATAAGTTTTTATTATGTACCCAAGTACAGTTTAGATTTATTTGTCGGTATTAGAAACGTTAAAAGCGCTCGATGTCGAGACAGAGAGAGTAGAAAAGCATTCGAGCTTGGAATGTGTTTTGTAGTACTCAGTTTATCTTGAACGTTTATTTGCTATTACTTACTAAATGTTTGACACAATAACCCTTATTTTGTAAGCGGTGGAGGTTACTTTTCGATAAACTTTACTAGGCATAATTCTCATATACAATGTTGTTACGAAAACCTCTTTATAAATCGTACTATATCGATACGATAAACTGTAAACGATTTAAGAAAAATACTAATCGATGAGTGTACGAAATCAAATAACCGAAATTAAAGATAAGGTCGCTCTCTATAGTATTATTTTTATGTATTTGTTCGACTACCAATATCCCCTGGGGTGAGGATAGATCGAAGCGAATATATTTCAATAATGCCAACTGCAACGTCGACCGTTTGAAATTACAAATTCTTTTAATATTGAAACAAAAATCAGTCGTCCGTATCGATATCAAATATCGCTTAGCAGGCGGTAGAACGAATATGGTCCGAGTAAGGCATCTCCACAACTATATCCAGTGTGAAGCGTTTCGGTGAAAGGTATGGTTATAAATAGCGGTTTTCCAATAAAACCGATAACAACCGCATACCGATATATATCTGAGGTATCGCACGAGCGGACGTTCCGCGTACGCGTGTATTCGCATGCTTGGCGGGTTTAAATCAACGGTGAAACGTAAGGGATTCCTCTCTATACACATTTCCCCCCGGTGACAATAGCGCCGCGCACGATGCTCTTGGCTTGCATCAGAATAGGGTTGTCGATTGCGGATAGATTTGATGTTTATTGTTGTTTTTTTTTGTTCGGGATGGCTTTATAGTTTTTGTAAGTATCGGACATTGGTCCGACTGGTCGGACTGGTCTACATCAAGTAAAAAAGTTAAGTTACACTACTATACTTTTCGCTAATTTTTAAAGTTTATATTTGTTTCTATTCATTATATGACTGTTTTTTTTTCTTGAATATTCATTTATTCGTTCTTTATGGCCTGTATCTATTATAGGTACCAAGAATAGCTCTACTTATCAGTAAGGGTACTATTTGTATAATTACTAAGATTATAAATACATTTCCGGCTATTTTATCGATTTTATTAAACTTCTATAAAGCTATTTTTAAAGCTTCTATACCTACCATTTTTGCAAAAACTGCGCGCACGGGGGAGTGTGAGGTTTGGCATGGTCAAAGTTAATGTAAACATGAAGTGAAGAAAGAAAACACCTATATGTAGTCTTCTTTACTTTAATGAAATATCTATATTTTTTCGCAAAGTGTCGTCCCTAAACGCGCGCTATGTGCGTGACCTGCGCGCTGACCCGTGGCGCGTTCCGCGTCGCTCCGTGCGACTTCCCGGTCTACGCGATCTTTGCACTCGGTGTCTACTCGAACTATACATTTATTATACACGACGCGATGTGGACGTGTCTCGTGTACAATGTAATGTATGATGTAAATCTCGCGAAATACCTAGTTAAATGTACGAGGACGCTTCATCCGTGATTGTATGACATGCGGGGTCTTCTAAACATCTTCTCAACTTTGATACGAAGGGCCGTATACAAATACAAGAGGATTTTCTAACCGTGATGATAAAGTCCTACCGTGTATGTCATAGGAGGCGACTAAGGGATTAAATCCAGAAAATGAGCCGCAACGTCTTTCTATATGTTAAGATATGACTCGTATATTATGCTGTAAGGTAGACGTGTCTCATGTATAATGTAGATAGAATACACTTGCTATTGTAGCACAAGATTCGAAAACAAGTTGTAGATAAATATACTCGGACGGTTGATTCGTGATGCGTCGTCACATTTGTGGCGTATGACATTGGTCCTGCAGAGCACCATTCGCTCTCTACCCTTGGATGTCGTAAGGGACAACATCCCGGTGACGAGCAAAAACGTCTTCCTGTGTAACATCGACACCTACCGTGATCACCAACACATGCTTGGCGCAGTGGCTCAATTAATCACTTTCGCTCAAAATTTTTAAAACGTCAGTAAGGAGCTAATGTTACAACTAACCTAACGTAGCAACAGCGTTGACAACTGACGTACGTTATTAATCAAACGTCGTCGGATTTCTTTTATCGTTTAAAACGTTCCGCAAACCGCCGGTTTCACATCTGAACGGTTCCAATTAATCAACACCGATACACCGAGTATGACGGGCGACGGCACTTGAAGTAACGATATATTACTGTCACTGGCTAGTCGAGAACGCGGGGGAACGATTGCGTGTGTTGAATACACGGAGAGAATGAAGGTTTAGAAGTAGGTATGTTGTGTGTGAAAGATCATAGTTGTGGAGTTGGCATATCTTGAACGAATCATGATCTCTTGACGTCTTAGATACGTGATTGAGAAAGTTAAGCAACAAAGAGCGCGAACGCGAGCTATCCAGCTCGCGTTCGCGCTCGTGACCGTTAACAGCAAAACTGTTACATTAGGCGGGCTTGACTCTATTCAAAGACAACTGGTCTTTCAAACCTTGTCGCCTTGATTATCATATCAAATCAATTAAGCAAGGGTATAAGGCGCCAAACCATTTTTTCAAGCGATATTATGAAAGTAAAGAAATAAAGAAAAATCTTAATTTTTAGGACTACAACCAACGCCACAAACTTAGTTTTAAAATTCAAACAACTCCTACACTGTCCACTATGACCCGAAAGACCTGAAACAAAGTTTCATAAGTATCAAGCAATGGTTTCCGGTTTTATTTAACGCATCTTTCATTTGTCTCGGTCTCAACCAAATGGGTGGTCATCTTGTATCGCAAATCTGCATTGAAGCAGCGTGCAGGAACGTGCTCCGGACCTCCCAGATTTACGAGTCTTGGCACCGGTCCTTTAGTTGCGGCTACGTCCATAAACTATAGTTTAGATTGCTTTCAATGTTAATTAGGTGAGTTCTTAACGTTCCTATGGGAGTGAGAGTGTATTACTGTAATATATTGGACGTAGTTATCAAGTATAAGTGTCAAATAACATACATAATACATTCACCATATTATAATCATTACGTCATGTTCATCTCGAGAATGACACATTCTTTTTTAGGTCTTTTTCTAATTTTCTACTCTTTAAAAAAAAAAAATTAAAAAAAAAAACTAAAAACTTTAAAAAAACTTAACTATACTCTTAAAAAAAAAATTTAATGAATTATTTTTAGTAATAGTAAATATCTTTCCAGTAATGAATTTTATGAAATTGGTATCTCAGTTGTTACTGCTGTACTACTTAGTAATATTTACTGATATTAGTCGCAGAGTGCTAGTACTCCTGCTGTAAAACCTTAACGTCCCGCAATAACAACAAAAACCGTGTGAACTTTTGTTCGCGTCGATGAAGTCAATGACGCGTTAATTTTTTCCGAAAGAATAGATTGCATACACAATAACGCGAATACATAAACATGAGTCGTGATTGTATAGTTTTTTCTACCAACTTGTTATAATATTTTAACGAGCATCCGTTACCAGTTATTAGTTAGCGACACCGAGCAATTAAAATGTGTAATATTTGTATGAGTATTAGTAGGTAGGTATGTATGTAGTAGGTACATTCGTGTCGCGGGCGACGGCTTGCTCGTTATATGCGTGCAGTTTAGGTGTAAGTATGGAGTATAGGCAACACATAGTTACACTAGGCTGCCCGTCTACGTTGAGATCCGTGTGCACTGTCCGTCTTGACGTCAAGTAATTTTGTGTGTAATAAATAGTATAACTTTAGCTAGTAAATAAACTTATTTTCAGAACTGAAAGACATGACAGTACGTATGGAAGAAAATTTGAATTCGGATTGTAGATTGATATATTGTAGAGATTGTTCCTTTCCCTCTTTTCTTGTTTGTCATTCTTTCATACCTTTATGGTTTAACTTTGAACTTTCTTCTTCAAGGGAGGCGTAGTATGTGCCACTGGGTCAGTTGCAGAACCTGTACCTTACTTCTTATACGTGAAATATATAATCGTATATCTTCTACATAAACGTCTGTTGACATGCGTATTATCTCACAATCGTTTCACGTCGTGCATATAATAATATCACGCGCGGATTGTGCGTACGTTGCGTTAAACGCGCACGTTCGATACGCTTGTGCCTTTATACGTATGTGTGTATACTTGTCAATTCATCAACGTGTACGGCGTGCGTATGTGTGCGTGTGTGTTCTCTATGCATACGTGTGTTTGTGTGTGTGTGTGTGTGTGTGTGCATGTGTGTACGTGTGACCCGACTGCGTTCGAGAAAACGAGATCGCGCGGACTTTGAAAGGTTCAAAGTCCGCGGTTCCTTGCACAATGTTACTATGCGACTTGCGAGTTTGCGAATGCGGCGTGAGAATTGGTTACATGCGTTGTTGGTACTGTTAGATTTTGCTAGTTGGTGCGGTGTGTGGTGGGTTTGAACTTGGGATAATGGAAGGGATTTGAAAACTTGTAACGGTACATGTCTGATACATAGCTCCAGCTCCACATGTTCTTAGAGTAAGATGCCATTGTAATTGAAACCCTTTTTTAAAAGATGTGTGTTATGGAGTTTCTTACGCCGCTTCTTCTCTATAAGTAAACACCTTCCGAAGCGGTGGTAGGGAAAAAATATTATTGACGTTCAAAAAGAATCAAAAAGAAAGTAAAGAATCTACTTTGAATAAAATATTTTTGATTTTGATACCTGCGAGTTACATGTAAGAACTGCTTGATCCATCAGCTGTACCTATAGAATTATTTTTATTGTATCCAATTCTCTCCTATTCTATTTACCGAGTCTTGATGATATAGTGATGGAGCATATTAAATAGAACTCATGGAGGCTAGACTAATATTTTCATTTCTTTTACATATGTCTCCTGGTGTTAAGAACATCTCGTTTAAGAGCTAAATCATAAACGTAATATATTGTGTTACAATAACAACAAAGTACTAATAATATTTTTTCTTTGTTTCAGTGGGGAGATCTTCATAAGTGTAATCTAAAGGTAACATCACTGTCATAAAATATTACATCATTAACACTATCACTACATAGTATAAAACAAAGTCGCTTTCCGCTGTCTATCCATATGCATGCTTAGATCCTTAACACTTCGCAACGGACTTTGATGCCGTTTTTTTTAAATAGAGTGATTCAAGAGGAAGGTTTATATGTAATTTAATGCGTGCGAAGCCGCGAACTAAAGCTACTTTAATAACAAAAAAACATTTAAACTATGAAAGCAATTTGAAAAACAACGCAACGTTAATTGACTCATTAAATTGTCAGTTCGTGATGATTACCAATTACTCAATCGGTTTTCGAATAGCATCATGCTATCACTTGCGTCAATGTATATTGCTTTTGTTGATTATGATGACTGATTCGTTGTTGATATTGTAGGTACTAGTCGAACGCTTGTAAAAAGTAAATTGTTATATACTTATGTAGGAATGGTAATAATTAGTGTCGTCTTTATGTAGTGAAAGTGTTCAACGACCGTTACCTCCGTCCGATGTTAAGTGAACATTGTTCACTTAGATATCTGGTTGGAGTTTTACGACAATTTTGCTACCTGACTCTGATTACATTGACATGTTTCGTATATTATTGTCACATCTGCTGTTGAAATGAAATGAAATGAAATATCTTTATTTTGCATAGGCCTACGAAGGCACTTACAAATTGTCATTTACATAATATATCTTTTCTTATTCTACCACCGGATCGGAACGCGACCTCACTTAAAAATCAGCGACTTTACAATATTTTTAAAGCTAAAGCAAGTTAACTTTGTGCACAGAAATTCGTACATAAGTGTCTCCAAATGGATCGTGTAAATATACACATGCGGTTTCGAAAGTCGTCTTTGAAACACGACCGTGTTTCTAGATACACTATCGATCAAATTAAAATCGAACCGTCATTATCACTTTATTGTAATAATTGCTTTAACTTTCTTCGTTAACCTTTATATAATTACAACTATGGACGTCAAGCTTCAACTTGAAATAACAACACATCCGCCATTCAGCAATTTCGCTTGCGTTTCCGTGAACCAGTCTTGTAGCCACCCACTACCGGTCTTGTAGGTGGCACGTATACGTACTGCGTGTAGCTAGATGCTCCTTTGTAACCGATAATGCCGACGAGGAGGTATGCTCTTCCGCCCGGCTCGCCGCTGAGAAACGCTGAGTCGATGAATAAGAATTACCGTTCGATAGGGTTGACGACGGCGTGTCAGTGGTTTTTTTTCTCTCTTTTGTGAACTTTTTTTTTCTGTAAGGATAGATTGATATGGATTATGTAGGTACCTACAATTGTGGGTGTTTCTTTAATGATTTTAGATGTAATCGCGGTTTTTATAAATTTTAGTATGTAAAGGGTAGATTCTCACGATGTGTATTTTTAATTTTTTTGCTTTTTGTCTCGCTTCAAGTTGGAAGTATCTACTTTTGTACTAAAACATTATTTTAGTGTCACTTAAATAGCTTTAAGGACAATGTTACGAATACTTTATATAATAAAGGAATATTGTTTAATAAAACTGTTATAATCTAGTTTAATGTAGAAAGTAAACTAAACAGATTTTTTGTTAGTCGGCCAATGTAAAGGCCAAGGCACTTACAAATTGCTAGTTTCATTTTTTCTCTCATTTCAGCTACCTCGTAAGAATATGATCTCAAGTGATCCCTGATATTTTTATACGTAACCCTAATTGTTTTGCTTACAAATCAAATGTTTATGTTATAATCACGCTGCCTAAGCATTTGAATTGTTTTAAATTATAATTGTTACCATAGCTAGGTATGTCGTGCTTTTAAATTCGCCGACAGATTCAATGTTTTGATGACCTACATAATAATGATTACGTGGCTTTAATATAATGTTGGATTGAAATTGTCGTGTTGATTGTACGATAATAAAATAGTATGTGATGAAGAAATGTTGACATTGACACGAAGGTTTATAAAATGATAAAAAAGTTAAGTGAGAAATATAATAAACGCTATTAAACCAATCATGTACTATCATGATCAGTCGATTAACATTGTAATGAAAATCCTAACTTCTAGAAACATCTTTCACAAATATAAAAGTTTAATCTTAATCCGGTGGATCTGTTCAAGCTTTCATACAATACTTTATTAATTTCTTCCTATTGCTAATTACACATAATAAAATGTATTGAAAGCTCCCGTTCCAAGGAATCGGTCAATCACAAGGTCAATTAAACAACCGGCATTTTCAGTTTAAACTTTTTATCTCGCGCAACGTAATAGAACACTTAAACGGAGGTTTAGTGTTTTCTAAAGGCACGCGGCGGCGTTCGAGAAAACCGGTAGGCGGCGGAGAAAGCCGATACTCCGCCCGTCGTGAGTTTTGTTCGCTTTGTTACCAGTTGCCACCGAACAAGCCGCGGACGTTCACAACGGTACCGACGACGCGAGTCGACTGTTGTTGTCGTTGTAGTGTCGTCGAAACTCGCGACAGTCGCGTACGACAATGCTCATTGTTCGCAACCACATGATAGCTACTGTCGCCAGGTGTAACAGGTGAAATAATGGGACACGAGACCGGAAATTATGTAGCGGGAAGTGATACGCGAAACTTCTCGGAAATGTGGGTGTACTAGTTTACTTTTTAACCGACTGTCCAAAGCAAGAGTAGTTAACGATTCGTCTTGTATATTTTACTCAAAATTCTTTAAACTTATAGTCTTGCAATATTTTTTTTATTTTTGCTCTGTTTAGGTAAGATCGATATTTCTGGCTAATAACAGTAGTTTTTAACATATATCCTGTACAACTAAGTTTTCAGCAGGGTAACACATCTGCAATGTTGTGTTTGTTATCTTTCAGTGGGATTTTCCCACTTTTACTTACTTTACCATTTACAGACGTATCTAGGTTACAGTGATGACTAAAAGTACGTGTAGATACATTTGTTCTCGTTTATACTTATTGTATTACGATGTAAGCCTTCTATCATACTTGGACCCACGTTGTTAGCGTTACGTTTACGAGTAAATTTGTTACACCTTTGAGACTCTTGAATCTTCGCTCTAGAGTGCCACAATACGCCCCATGAAAATAAATTATTATTTATTCATTGAGTATACAGGACTCTAAACAAAAATTCATATGCCTTGAGGGTGCTATAATTTTCCTCAAGCGTATATAAATATGAATCTGGGACATTTTAACGGAATACGTGTATCCTAATATGTTGGAAGCACTCGTACACTCTAGGTGTCAACGATCGCCTCGAATCCAACGAGGCGTAGACAAAAGGTGTTCGCGAGAGTGCCATTAGGTCTTTTGTCGCGTGACGGACCCGCGTCACGGTGCGGAGTCGCATTTATATTTTATGCGATACAGAAAAGATGGAAGGTGTCGAACTAATTGTGGACGTTCGGTAGGTGCTTCTAGCACGAACCTGCGAATGAGTATTGTACCATATGTATTACTATTATTATTATTTATGGTAGAAAGATAATAAATGTAACGTACATTCGTTCATTATAACAAGTATAATATACATGTAAAGTTAGGTTAATGGTACTGAATTCTCGAAAAAACATGGCGTTAAGTTTATTGCAAACTAGCAGATGCCCGCGACTTCATACGCGCAGACATACAAATTTTTATCTCCCCTTTAACCCGTTTAGGATGGGAATGTCAAAAATAGTTTCTTAACTGTCGTGTGCATTATAAGAAGAACTCCTGGTCCAAATATCATATTTCTATCTTCAATAGTTTCGGCTCTGTGAAGTTTAGTCAATACGTGAATGAGCATCCTTTCGGCTTTATTTATATGTACATACATATATGGAAGATTGTAAAACGCCGGTTCTACAGTATTAAAATTATCACATGGCGTATGTTCAAATAAAGTCTAGTAACTGTGACACAATCAATTCAACAACGCATCGTTTTTGTCATCATTGCGACATTTAGGCAACTTTGTTTACTCCGGACTTCCCAGTTTCATTTGTCTTCGTTTGCCAATGTAAAAGTTGTTATGGGCACCTATAATACGAAGTGGCTGCGACAAAAAGCAGTTTAAAAGTTTGAAACTCGAAACTTTTGAACTGAACACTGACTTCGGAATTTACTTGTATAAAAGAATTTTCTGCAGTTGTGAACTTCCAACGAACTAAGTTTTCTTTGGAAGTTTTCGAAGTTCTTTTGAATTATGATTTCTTTTCTCTTTCAACTTGTCTAAACGGGGTTGTGTAACGTGTATTTCATTTAAATTCATTTATTTGTTAAGTCTTAGTAAATATGTGTAAGTATAAATTACATCATAAAACAAATAAAAAATATTAGGAGAAGATATAAATTTGAACTTTAGTTTTAACTATTTTACATTGTGCTAAAATAGCAAATTTTAATTTAACTGATGTAATAAATAATCGTGTAGTCTACTAGATGGTTACTGATATCCATGAGCATACCTATATATTTAACGAAGGATTAAGTTTAAACACTGCGTCGGACATATTTATGTCTTACTTTGAAGGGTATGTCAAACCAGAATACATTATTATTTAGCATTGCGATTTTAATACAGTCATGATGGAAAAGTTTCCGCTGCTCTATGGTTAACCATCCTCCAAACTTTAGGTATAACGACGTCTTAGTTCATATCTATTGCTAGTCTAATTTGTATCGTGCGTTGCGTGTATATATGCATGTGTTTTATCATCGTTAACGATACCATTGTGATGCTCACACCCCATTGTTACATCGGCACGGTGTTCGCCGTTATTGCCACCATTCCGTGGACTAATAGTGGTAATTCAATTGACGGATTGTTACAGCGTTAATGTATTTGCTCTCGGCGCGTTCATGTTTGCGTCCGTTGTGAGTATTGTGACCCTTGTTTCCACTGACTCTGTTCCTGGCTTTGATGGTAACGTGTGCTGCGCTGTTTATTGACGCTTGTGTGCTTGTTTTTGAGGATGGAGTTGTTCGATTATCCGTGTGTCCCTGTTAATGAAGGAGACATGTGTTACTTAATGCACCGTAGTTATGTATCATCTTGTTATAATGTGAGACAAGACTTCACGAGTGTTTGCTCTCCAGAAATGTCACGTAGTCTCATTCGAATCTCAGTCGAACGAGAAATAACCGTAAAAGGAATTATTTTGACTGCTAACTTATTAAGATAGAAAATATTTCTTGATTGTTGTTACGTCTATAAGGTAATTGAATAATTTTGAGTTCATTCCTAATAACACGAAAGGCGCGCTAAGACAGGAATTTGCTTCGGAATTTACTGAATTGTTTCACTAGGTGGTTGGCACTTGTTTGTCATAACGAAATCAAGTCATAAATCGAACCATATTCGCTAGTTAGTGGAAAATAAAGTAGACAGAAGAAAAAAACGACAATTGAAACAGTCCACAATCGAATTGACCATAATAAAATTAGCTTCAATTCCAACGAACGCACTTTGTAACCGGCTCGGCTCATCGCCCGTTCAATTTGGGAGGATGGAAGGGGGGGGAGGGGGTTTGGGTCGGCGTTTGTCACTCCAATCAACGCATTGTGGCTCGGCGGCTTTGTGACCATCCTTTTGTTCGTGGCTCGTTCCCCTCGCGGTCGGGGCCACCAATAAAAAAGTCTTGCCTCGTGGGGCTAAATTAAGTGGACACTTTATAACGAGTTTACCGAATGCGACGTTTTTGAGGTCGTGTAAGAGCAATTTTGGAAGGTTTGATGGTCGCATGAGTATTGTTGTGTATCCTGAACGTAATAGGCGAGCGTACGACGTACAGTTAATTGTAAAATGTAGGTCACATAGTGCGTAAACGTAAAATAAATAAGATTACAGATCAGAATCTACATAACCAGGATATTTTATACGTTAAATCATTATCTTCATCGTCAATATACACCTGCAAAGTTAAAATTAGTCAAAGTGACTTAGAGCAATCATGAAATACTAGTCTTTTTGGTCTTACTATTACAGTTATCTCTTTGTTCACAAATCGCCATTGCTTTCTCCGCTTCACCAATCCGAATAATTGTTCTCCGTAGTCGCACGGGTTTTCACAGAGCCACAAGAACACACAAATTGCTCAAAATTCGTTCGATTTAAGCGATAGTCTGTCACTCCAATCAGCGCAACGTTGCGTGCGTTGCCCGATGGCTCTTTGCCGATGGCGTTTTCGTTTTGCTCCTCGCCGCTCGCCGTACGTTCCGCTTGCGGCCGGTGTTGCAATAAAACGACGTTGGACGCCGCTCGTGTTGGGTTCGTGGGTATCTCGGCCAAATTTCTTTTTATCTGCAAAAAGTATACGCACACGTATCGGTTTTAACTTGGAGTTGTATCGACGAGGTCGGAACGGGTTTGGTGTATGTGTGTGTGTGTGTGTAATTGTGTTTTGTTGATAAACATGTTACCTAACATACCAAATTTAACGTAGGGTTAAATTGTGTCTATTGCACTAGGTATTTGTACCATGATTTCTTTGCTTACAGGATCTTGCCAGTGTCAAATATTTACTAGCGTACACCGTTAATACTCTATTTTCTAATAATGTCACTTGATGGAGTTTATCGCGTGGTTTTCGTATGACAAGGTCGATTTTGATTGGTCGAACAGAAAGTTTATAAAACTTAACCATCCACACAAATGAAAATCCTTACGCTTAACCACGTGACCTTTCAATGAATGAAAAATGCTTTTTATCACTAGATTCTACTAGTTTTCTATTGAGAGTCAGAAGAAAGGAGTTAATTAATAAGTACGAAAAAGGAGTAAGTAAGGCCGGTGGCACGGCATATAAAAATTAAAATAAATTAAGGGAAACGCTAACTTTTAATTTGTGACGCATCAATTTATCGGCATATATGTATGTATGGAGTTGTAGACGTTACAGATACAATGTCGCGGTGGGCAGATGTGATGATTATGTAAACACTGTATGGGTTTCTCGTTACGCTTTGTACGCGATCGTGTACATTCAAGGTCGTACTGTTTACCGCGAATACGTGTTATTTATCAAACTAGAGTTGTATTTGTGAACGAGTTTCAACTTGGGGTTTGGCTTGTCTTGGGTTTCGTCGTAGGGAACATTTTGTGTCAGACTGAGTGATAGTCGGTACAGGGGTAATCAAGATATATTTTCGCTTTCTTTTCTTAAATTGTAATAACAGCCAGCCATCTGATAATAAATAGGTTTCGAATACTATTTGACATATTGATTAATTACTACCACTGAAAACTAAGAAATACGTTGTGTTACATTCTTTAATACAGCGTACAGCAGCACTTAATATGGATGAAATAAAACTGAAATAGAGAACCATTAAGAGAACCACAATCACTTTTTTACATTTAGCTTCTACCTACCTGCCTTTATTTACATAATACCTGTAGCAGGGATTTGGTTAAAGAAACTTACTCAAATGACAAACTATAGACATTTCACTAAACGATAAACTTAAAATTTATTACTGACATCCTTTTTATAAAACAGACAATAAATATTATAAAAAATGTAGGTGTAAACATTTCAATTAAGCTTATATACCCGTAAAGCATAAAAAGACAACATAAAGTATGTTGGTACAAGGCAATTACTTTACAAACTGTAGGTACACTATTACTAGGGTTGTGACTCTATCAGTACAGTTCAGAATGAAAGTTAACAATCTATCTTCTTTATTATAGGTTTCAGAAACTCAAGCAAAATATCTATTGTTTGATATTCCAGCTTCGAACTAAAAGGTGCAATCCCCAGACTCTGATTTTAAAAAGTTTTTTTGCGTAATGTACATTAATTTATCATCATTGCTTTTATGATGACGGATAACATTCCTACACGTCTAATGTTCTCAAAAGCTTGCAAAGTCTGCCCATTCAGTGTGGCCTAAACTCCTCTGACTCTCGCTGAATCGCAGTGGTACAATTATGAGTTGATAATTTAGCTACAATTTAGTATTTACTGGCAACGTTTTAATAACTAAACTGATTAAACTACTAACCTCTGAAACCAACATAAATTAAAGGTATTACATGTTTCTTTCCTTGTTTGCGGTCGGAAAAAAATGTTGACGCGTACATTATATAACTAGTTTATGATTCAATGTGATTTTCCTATTTATAATGCAACCTGTGTGAATACCTTAGCATATTTTTCTTTTGTTTTGTTTGTATTATGGTAAGTCGTTTATTTGAATCATGGTGGGGAAACTAGTTTAATAAAAGTTTTATATATTTTACAAAAAACAGCTAATTACAAAATGTTAAATAGCTGTAAAATAAAACAAATATTGTAGCTTCAAGTTAAGCCATTAATTTATTTAAAAGTCGTGACCTTTCTTATCGATTACACGCCATAAATCACGCGTGCTTGCGTAACGTGATTTTTATGAGTAATTTAATTTAAATACAATTATACTGTGCTTTTATAAGTGAAATAACTTCAACTAATTTACGTGGTTAAAATAAATCTCTAGAACATTTCTGTTTGTAATAAAACATAGGATTGTTTAAAGTGAAAACACAATAATAGACGTGAAACGTTTTACATTGAAACATTTTACTGAAAAAGTTTCACATTGGACGGTGTAATCAAATCAGCTTGGAGATCGTCTAAGGAGTTTAGTGGGTACACTAATCCCACCTCCATTCGCCGAAGTTACCGTTTAAATAGGGCAGAGTGCACACGCGACGCGGTCACTCACACGATGCGGTGGGATCGTTTGGGAAAGTTGCGCGACGCCGCGTCCCTCGCGTAAGGATGCCAACTTTTCTTTGTTATTGTTCATGTGATGATTATTAGTGTTTTGTTTTTTTTTCCCCTCCACGAATCCATACGGTAGCGGCGCAATACAGTACGCTCTAGGTGTTTCCGAGTTGTGGAGTGATACCCGAAACTACATGTGGGTCGTAAAGAAAGAAAGTAGGAAAGAAAATAAACTTTATTGCCAATAAATGCAACACACAGTAGGTACATAAATAAAACAATATATAACACAAAATAAAACAAACATTTTATGAGATAAACTATTACGTTATTTTATTATACGTCTCCTGTTTGTGTTTACTTAAATTCGAAATTAAAATTAGTGTACGGTAATAATTAAAGTTTGTATTAATTAAAATTAGCACTGACCATAGGATATTCTTTCTGTTTTCGTCCTTCATATCTTTTTTTTATATTTAAGCTAAGCATAGCTAAGTTGAACGATAAGCATAGTCTTTCAATTGTACATAATATGTAAATCCGAATATTTATTTGGATTTACATTATAACAATACAATATTGTATCACGTCAGTCAACCCTACCTCACCTGTCTGCACGAGGGAAGGTTTACCCCCGCTCGACTGTTGACCCCCTTTCCCATTACCCATTACACGTTGAACGCATGCGATGAACTTGAAATTGGGTGCTCCTGTGGGGTATTCGGGAAGGACGCCCCATGTTTTGTATTGTATAGTGTTCTTTACGTTGTTTGTTGTTGGTTTCCGTTGTGTCGTGTCTAGTGTTCGTTGCCCGGTCAGATGTTGGTCCAGTTTTCAGATGTTGCGATGTGACGTGGGCTTTTGTTGTTCATAAGTTTGTGGATTGGTTGGATGATACACCAATGCACAGCTGACACGTATTAACTGAAAATGTGAATGTAAAATAGTATGGTTAAATTGTTTTTTTTTTTCTTTACATAACTGAAATCATTATATTACTGAACCTAGAGAAAAAATTAAAAGAGGAACTCATGCTATAATTATATATGTAGGTATATATTTAATGTAGAGGTTTATGACAGTTGTACTTTAATGTTTTCTTTACAATCTCATAACTGTACCGACTGTACCCGTAAAACATGCAAAAGGTAGAAAAAAACCCACATTTCAGAAAAGTCTTTAACAAAACTCAATTATCGTGTTGCCTAGCTGTTTATTAGACACGCGAATACACCCAAAGTAGCTGGTAGTATTAAGTAAATTCCGTTATAATGTGATTTCCTGACAGCCAACACACAAACCTAATTAGGCAAGTTGCGTATTAAGGGGCTTATCGTAGTCAATCTTGTTAGGATTTAAGTGGCTCGTCTGACGTGTGGATGTAGTGAGCTTATGTTTGTGTGTGTGTGTGTGTGTAACGTAAACGCCTCTAATGTCTAACATAGTTTGGTGGTGACGATGATTTATGAACATTGTAAAGTTTTGTTTTGATATACGTATGTACGTATAGATGTAACAGTGTAATACTAGATAACTGGTGTCCACCAGTTAGCTAAATCAATCTAGCAGTAGCAGTTTTAATTGGATTTTTGTGTAGATGGGCTAAGGTTTTTTTTTAAACAAATGCCCATGATATTAAATTCAAGTAGGAGTTACTTGTATTGCAGTTGACGTGTGAAAGGTTGTTTAAAACAACTATCCATAAAAGACTAAAAAGATGATATTTTTAACTAAGACGAAGTGTCTATATTCCTTTTTAGAATACCCTATTTTCTTTATTATAACTGATTATTTGTAGATATACTCGTTAGCAATGTTAGTTTTTTATACTTTTTGTACATACATCCCGTAAAATATTGACTTGTACACTTTTATGAGTACATATACATGTAATACATACAGCTCTTATACATAGACTTGTACTTATACATATTAGCAACAAAGTGTAAAATTAAACTTGTATAAAACGGAATATTTGGACGTTATCGACATCTTTATAATTTAGCCTCTTTTAACATGATAAGGAATCCAAAGAACATTGTGCTTAAAAGATTACGAAACTTTTTGAACCACTTAAAAATTCAGATTAAAACTTTAAAGTCCGGGTCAATTAAGAATACCGACTGGACTCATTCAACTTTTGAAATAAATTTGAATGAGGGTTGACAGCTGCCCGAGTTGATTATTTAATCGATATTTGATAATTTATTGATGTTATCTTCACTTAAGATGGAAGGTCAGATGTAAGTTGACCGGTATCCACTATACCTATAATCCTTAATTATTATAAATGCGGATGTCCGTTTATTTGTAACGACTTCACGCTTTAACAACTCAACCAATCGTTATGAAATTTGGCACACACATTGCCAGAGGTCCAGAAAAGGACATAGAGTACCTTTCATCCCGAAAAAATATACTACTCCTGAGGGATATAGGAATAACTTTTATACCTACAATCTACCTACTTTTATACCTACGGCCTCTTTATAGGAATGAATTTCATTTGTATTATACAAACACGACTATTATAAATGCGAATGTACTCGCACACATTAACGTGAGCGAAGCCGCGGGCATCAACTAGTATTCATATAATTTAGGTTTACACATTTATCACCAACATCTATTGGGATATGATTTTGTAATTTTATTTTACTGGGAGACTGTCTTGTTCTCCCAAGGGGTTATTCTCCATACAACTACATAAACAAATAATAAACATATTTGTTGTATAAACATATTACTGGGGACATTGACATACACAAACATTCACGGGACGATAATCCAAATTCATCACCAAATTTTCACTTTATTGTTCATTCATTATCACCAATCAAATTTTTGCGTGACCGAGGAACTTCGCTACCATATTTTAATATTTTATTAAAAACGTAAACGATATACATTTCTTATATAGTTTCTTATCTTAAACGAAAATGTAATGATGCAGTTTTCCTTATCATCAAAATCCGCCTCATAACGAACCACGTACAAAAAAATTCACCCTGTGAAGTTAAAAAAAAATCACCCTGTAAGGCCCAAAAGCCAACGGGTTGATTACAAATACGAACCTCTTGGAAGTTAGAAGTAATTTTGGAAGAAGTCCCGAAACCGGTTTTAATATAATTGACGAGCGGAGCGTGTCGAATCGACATCGTTCAGAAAGTCAGTCGTATTGATCTGTCGTATGCCATGCGCCTCGCATTTGAGAATTTTAAAATTGACTCTCAAAATGGTTTTATTATTTTCCAATTTCGCCAATTTCAAATTTCGTCAATAATTGACTTCGTAGGATCGTTCATTTTTGTTGTATTATTATTTTTTAGTTGTAAAATGGATTTTTATTTACCAATTTTGTGGATTTAAAATTGTCTTGTACTAAAATGTTTTTCTTTTTCTTTTAGGTAAGCCTGTCAAAAATTATTCAACCACGGCATTGAGTACGTTTTCAGTAAGTGTATTTATTAGTAAGAAAATTATTAATAATTATTTTTCGTTTTTCTATATTTACTTTTATTGCAATTTTGTAACAGACCAGATGAAACCACAATTTCTTAAGCGACTGTGATGTATCTACTCTATTCGACCTGTGCTAAGTCGAAGCGTATCGTTAGTTATACATATAAACCAATCAATTCCCGCCGTCTAACTGTATGCTCGAAACGTTTAATTTTATATCTTCACAAAGGCATTGGGTCAAACGCCGTAGCTATCGATCCGTGAATGGCCGGCCGCGGCTATCTTCGCCGTCGAACGTTTAGAAGTGAGAATTGTTGATTTGGTCGGTAACTTTCTATATACCTTTAAAAATACTTAGCGTGTATCAGAAATTGTTATTAGAGAAACGTCAGCGGATATTGTTGACTTGGGTATTGTGTACTTGCAACAATTCGTTGTAAAACAACTTAGTTAACCAGCGTAACTCATACATATTATAACTTAACGACTTACGCTTAGTAAGGCGAACTCTTTACAAGTTTTAAGCAGATATAATAGTAATAGTTTACATAAAAAAGGATATCACTATATGAACTACATCTGTGTATTTAATTATATCTAGCAAATGTATGTTATTAAAAGACATTGAAATTAAATCCAATCTATTGATAATGTCTGTTTAAAATTGTTAAAATGTTCGCAATGTAATTAGTGTTCATTTACATTACATGTATTCAAAAGTGTAAATATGTATGTTTCCCACCCCAAGACAT
>DWPV01000574.1:0-27396 GCA_018251915.1 Urbanus proteus proteus | reverse complement strand
TATTAATCTTTTACGCAAAGATAGTTTAACGGGTTTTTAACAAATTCGGCACACAAATGCTTTAATGCATAGAAAATTTTCATCCCATTTCAGTAGTCCACGTGAGCGAAGCTGCGGGCAAAAGCTAGTACGTTAATAATAACGAACGACATCTAGTCATGAACAAAAATCATTCAACAATTATAGATTTAACGATTTATTAAGTTTAGATAAAGCAAACGATGTAATAATAAACCTGAAACACGATATTTCGTAATTGATTGAACATAAGTAAGGGTCATCAAACGTAGTCAAGCATAGAATGACTAAATAACCGCATTCAACCCTACACTGCGGGCCACAAATCAAATGTTTTGATAGCGGCGCGGTATTAACGAGACAATTTGATTGCGGACATATCCGCGGCAAATTGCTTCTAAATTATATTTTCTGTTTACTTTCTGCCAAACTCCCCGTTCAAACGACGTACATACGACGTATCGACGATGTATATCCGATTCGACAACAGATGCGTACGTTTTGTTACGTTAATTGCTATATTGTTTACCCGATTTTTAATAATCATAAACCCAATCGATGATTCAATTCTTCGCCCCGATGCTCCATAATTTCTGCTTAACAAAAACATGTTGTGTCGAAACTAGTTTAATTTTTCTATCTATGCAAACAATCTGACATAATTATATTGTTACTTTCACTATCGCCTGCTTTAATTTTCCCTTAGTGTGTCATTTTCATTTTCAAACATCACTTATGTAGTGATAATTATGTAACATACCTACGACATTAACTTATGCATTAAAATATGGAGCTACAATTAATCTATGTGTAACTAGATCAATCATACATTGTCAAGTTTTTGTTTAAAAACCTGAAATAGTTAAACGTAGCAAAAAATAAGATTGGTGTTAATGTGCACATGCAAAAAGTCTTGTTGGTATCAAAGTAAACACACGTGTACTTTGGAAATATATTAAGGGGCAAGAATTTAATAAAACAATCGTGTCTTCCGGGCGAGAAAAATAATAAAATATGAAATTAGTTCATTAAAATTTAACTCAGTCAATGTATTATTATCGGGAAGTGTTAGGGTTATCAAACGAGTGAACAATACTATGATCGATGCGCCCGGGCCCCAACTGTTTGTAGATAAATGGACATAGAGGGTGTCTGTGCGTCTGATACCATCTTTGGAGATACATTTAAACTGTCGGTCATTTCTTTATTTCTTAAGATCCTTGGCTGATTATTTTGTTTTCTTCGATTGAGAATTCAATCAAGATGAATAACAATTATCGAAATATAGAAATATAATTTATTTTAATATGTACTGATTGTATTGTTCCAGAGTCAATTTCGGCATTTTTAATATTAACCGTATTTTTTTTTCAAATTAGTTTCGATCGAATCCATATCTATTGTATAATCATTTCATACAACTCTCAGAAACTGAAATTCAATCACAGCTATTAAGAATTCATACCTGCGCGCAGTTATGCGTATCTAAATAACCTCCATATACGAGACGATACGGTGTGGGAAAATATAATAAATAGCATATGTGCCTAACCACGTTCGAATCCACAAAATTCTATTTATCACCGCAGAAAACAAAAAGAACGCTGATGGCCCATTATCGTCTCGTTGGAAACATGTTGCGGTGAACGCGAGCGATCACTGCGATCACAATCATTACCGTACGACTGCCCGCGACCATCCAGCGATTGCAGACGTTGAACAAATTTAGCCGTTCACTAACGATAAACTCGTACTCCACGACGAGTTATACTCAAGCCGCTGGACGATCAGGAAGGGTTTGTCGCGTTACATTATCCAAGGAATTGAATTGGAAATGTGCTGATGCATGTGAATTTTCTGCGGTCGCTCTATCTGCTGCATGTGCGTTGAAGCCATATTTATGCAATCTGCGGTCAGTGAATTGCTCGGCTTGGATTTCAGCATTTATAACAAAAAACGCCAGGTCGCTGCACCTTTAAACTCGTAATGGGTGATTCGTTTCCCTGAAGGTATCTCAATGAAATTAAACAGTATCAAAAAGCATTCCCATTACAGTTAATGGTAATGCCCCTAAAAAGTCGGGGACTACGAATCGTAGGAGCAATTTTGCATAATTATCCAACATTGCGCCGGGAGACAGGCGACGCGCTGGCGCTTAAATCCTAATAACATCGCACGGGCCCGATCGGAATCTCGTTACGCTACCGTAATCTGCTGTGAACCAGTACGATATTATTTCGCAGGATTTGTGTTCAACATCTAGCTTTCGTCGTAATTCGTTTTAATAATTCACACCCTCTTTTCCGAGGTTATTTTCCTGATAATATCGACTTACCAATGACCATACTGCATACCGGATTCTAATACTGTTCAAAATAAAGTCAGTTCTGAAGAAGCCTACAAATATATAGGTTTAATCACTATAGAAAACTTAAATAAAGAAGTGTTCTAAAAAAACAATGTTATCAGAAACATCCTCATATCTTTTTATTTAGATCTTACTACTTGTTAACTTATTGGTAACGCTGATTAAACATGAAACGTTTTAAGATGACTTAGTGATCGAAATGAAAATCGAATCTGTGACGAACCTTCCATAGGATTACATTTACTGTAAAATTCTAAGACATTTAAATGTAAACTCACAAAGAGTAAGGTACATTAATATCTAAAATTTAGATATGCAACCAGACTTGGGTTCGTTTACATATAACGTTAAAAGTTTATAGACGACTAGAGTCTTCTATAAACTTTTCAAATTGCAATATACTCTTACATTATGCTTTCTTTCATTTGTTTATTAAGTATTCCTCATTTTGCGGATCCACTAAAGACAACTACGATCTTCTCACGTATTTATAATCTTCAAATGAGCCCCAAAGCTTAAAAGACGTTTTATTTTTCTCTGAATACATTTTATATTTCATTTCACGTTTCATAAGCAAAATTTCTACCCTCTTTGCGTTTGGCAAGCATAATGTCCCGGTCGCTTAGTGTACTTTTATTGCGGTATTAAGTGATGTAATTTTTTCCATATTATATTATTCAAATTTAAATAACTGTCTCCGGTTTCCCCCGCAGAGTTCTCACTAACTACCGATGCCTTTCTTCGTCCCTTCGAATCTGGGTATTTTTGGTAAGACATTGCTGCGTGAAACAAATGCGTAGAGTCGCCATTTTTATTATTTTTTGTTAAGTTTAGGGTCTTGTTCATATTTAAAGTTTTTCTTGTTTAGAGGTAGGTATGTCGTAAATTTTGAACAAGTTTTATTTAACAAAGTTACAGTTATATTTTTATTGTAAGTTTAAAATTTATGCATTATGGTAATTGTACAATCTATTCGGATACTGCAATAAGAAGTCCATTACAAATACGATGTTTATGGATTTTATTGGTTCGCTTCATATAAGTAAGTCTACCTTACTCTTAAAAGCAAAACACGGTAGGTACAACAAATATTGCTACTCTAGGGAATTAAAAGGTAATAGACGCATGCGCTGTCAAATGGCGAGTATTTCACTCAGCATAAGACAAAAGAAAGTAACAGTAATTTGTGCGACTCCACAGCTTTTATATTCCAAAATTGGAGAAGTTGTAAGGCCGCAATTTTTACAAATGACATCGTGACGTTTATGCGGAGGGTGCGGCCGCCTACAAGTCATCAGGTTGCTTCTTTCCCATTATATTGGCATTTTGCTACTTTCTTATGTTTCTTTCTTTAAGAGTACTTCCGACGAAATCGCAAACATTTTATGTCGCCCAAAATGGGCATTAACTTCTTTACATCATTATAAAATGTTCAGTACAGAGATCAACTTTTCTTGGTCTATTTTCGTGTTTAATTTTGTATAGTAAGATTTAACAGCTGTAAGGCTTAATTTATTATGTGTTTTAAAATCGATTGTTTCGATTTGTTTTCCATATGTGCGCATCTTGACTTGCACAAAAACCCCTCTGCTACTTGTATTTTCTTTATAATTTATTCCATTCTTCCCCCATACATTGGCATCGGCCGCTGATATTTTTTATTCGATTAGTAAACCCCTAAGGTGTTTTTAGCCTTTTTTCGCTCGATTTTCTTCGAAGCTTTGTTGACTGCTTGAGGGGGGTTATAATGCTCATTTCTTTTGGGTGAGCAAGCTTATTCTGTTTTTGTGATACAGTCGAGGTGAAGTTAATATCGACTGGCTTCTATAAAATCATACATATTAACAAGTACAATTAGTTACTGTTGTTTGTTTTATTTTGCAACGTGTTTTCTCACGTGGCTCAGCGTATACTTTTATGAAAGGTTTTTCTATTTAAGAACCCTAGATATTTTCTCAGTAAATATTATTAAGTCAGTATATAATACCTATAATTATGTAGGTAGCCGATAAACAAACAAAATTTTGTACTGTAAAAATTATGGTGCTTTTTCCAAATCCGTAGAGTCCGTCCATACATATTGGTCAAAGCGTCCTTATTTTTAAGTATCACTTGAATAAATTAATTTATTTTATTTTTATAGAAATCTTTATCTCATTACGAAATAGTTACAATTACATTCCTTAAAATAATGTCGAGAACATCTCAGACCGCAGCACTTACACACTCGATTTGTGTTGCAAAGGAGGCGGGGAGGGCAGAGGAAACTTTTTGATGGATCGGACGGAGTTTGTTTTGCATGTGAGTGATATGTCTGAAATAATAAATGTTGAGGCGTCGACGCTTCCCCAAACTCCCCTAGGGAGGGTGAGCTAAAACGATTTTTGATTTGGGTGTCAAGCAAATGTTTTACGCGGTGACGCTCCGTGAGGATTTGATTTTCTTAAACGATTCATAATGCAAATTAATACAAGCACGTATTGTTTTACTCTCCAATATAAATCTGAAAGTATCTCAGTAAATGATCGGACGCAGTAGGTCTAATGTAGAGCCGGCTATGCAACAACAGTGTCACTGGAAGCTTTGTTTAATACTTACTCTAATCAGATTATGCATACAAGAACGGTTCGGAACGGTCGATGCTGCAGTATTAGGCTATATGAACGGTTCAGAATTAACTAATCAGCGTACATTGGCTTTGGTGGTAGATTGCGACGCATTGTCCGCGCTCGTGGCCCCGGAATATCTGTTTAGGCCACTGCCCGTCCTGTAATGGCAATAGTTAACGTTAACTAACTTAGTTAACCTTCATAATTGAGGTATCCAAATATTAGCTAACCTAATCTCGGGTATGTGGGAAACATTGCATAAATTTAAACGATATTTTAAAAACATTTAAGTATTTCGATTATATGGGTTGATTAGTACTAGTATCGTAAGTGTACACCTTTTTGTGATAGTTTAAATTATCGTTTAGAAATAATGACAGTAATTTGATAAAGCCAAGTTAGCAAACGGGCTCCTTGATTTATATTATCCATCTATTTTTCTTGTAAAAAGTAACAAAAAATATTCGTTGTCAAAGGAAGAAATATGATAATTTAATACGCTTCCGTCTGTCCATCCCTGATCGTATTTTTTCTTTGCTGTGCAGTGATTCAACGCCAATTTCCGACGTGACAAGTGAATGAATAATATTATTTCGTCTCCGGAGCGCTGACGGGTGCTACTGGCAGTTCGTTGGGGCGAACGTTAATTTGTCTATTTGTACAAGATTGTCGGTATTCGGGTAGTCAGTCATTCAGTATGTATCGATTATAATTAAGTTTGTTTGGAATGTACATATGGTAATATTTTCATCAACTCGTTTGGAAGCTTCAGAAGCCTATGTTGTGTTCCAGAAGCCTAAATTAATGATGAGTTAGGTGCAAGCGTTGTTGAAGGAATGACAGATAATGGCAATTTCTTTTTTTTTTCAAATTATCGTGCTTAACACTTTACGTTTACACTTTGCCCTTGGTTATAATGATATAGTAAAAGTTTATTTTTTTCGTAAAGTACAAACAAGATAGACATTTTAACCCACATCTATATCCAATTCAACAGAGTTATTTGTTATGACCTCCTGGTCTTTTTGATCCATAGAATACATTCCATATCCAGAGACGTGGAAAGCAAACACCTTGATCACAGCTTTTTGTATTCACACTCTTAAAAATATCACATCCTGTTAATTTTGAAACATCATCAATCACATTAATAATTTTATAATGGTCAAAATAATACCAAGGAAGTGGAAATAATTTATTAGTTTATTGATACAGACTTTATCTTTTGTCCGATCGACCTGAGATAATTTATTTTGATCCGTTCCTTTGGATTCGTTCAACAGCGAGAGGTCTTATTAAGAAGTGTCCTTTCATCAAAAGATTTCATCAAATTTGTTTTTATTTATATAGATATTTACCCACGGCTTCACTCGCATGTGTGAATTTGATGTTTACATTTTATGATGTAGACAGTAGATGTACATTGAGACTCTTAAGCAGTTTAAAGACTTATTGGAATAGAATCTAATAAACACATCAAAGACGTATATAAAGTCGTAACATAAAATCAAACGAAATCAAAACATAAAATCAATAATAAGATAATATCCATAAAATTTATAAGTTCTTTAATTTTTTTATACAACTTGCATAAAGATCCACAAATATTGCTCTCAGATATCTTATATCAAAAGTTCAAAAGGAATACTTTGATAAATTTCACGATTCAAGTATTTTAAAGATACAAAGAATTATTTGCATGTTAATGGTAGCGGAAATGAAAAATATATTAAATTCAAACGGAGCTCCGTGACTCGTCAGTAAAGTACGAAAGGACTCAATTTCGAGGGTTCAAGTACAGAGTAACTTACAACTCAGAGAATTTAGCGTCTGTGCCAGTCGTAGGTTTGCCTGAAAAAGGGTTTGTTTTATTTTGACGATCCCTATTTTAGAAGTGATTTTAAGTTGCTACATTTTTTACTAACGTTAGCTTACATTATTATTCATTTACGTGTTTAATTATGTACCTACACATAAGGACATATTACAGTTATGTTTATCACACTTGATATTATTTACCTATAAGATTTTAAAGAGTTATTTTTTATTAAGTTTGTTTCATAGAATAGAACAAGGAGTAAGAATAGAAACGAACTCTCTATTTTTATGCTACACTGTAATCCACAAAAGGGTTCTACGAAGGCTTAAAACAGCCACTTATTATGTATGTTACATTTCACTTTCAGACGTCATTTATATTCAAATGCTCAAAAGGCATTACTGGGCAAAAATTGTGGCATTAACCCCTTTGAAATGAGCGAAATTGGTTCCGAATAGAAAATGTTTTCAAAGATCTGTGTGGATTTTTCTTTTAAAGAGATACGTACCTGCAAGGAAAGAAACGCATACATTTTTATATGTTATTAAAATGATATAGTATTGTTTTTCTTTATTAGGTATTGCATTTGGTGTCACCACCTTACATACTTATTACGTTTTAATCGATCAATTTATTATTCTGGATTTAATTGGTGCTAGATATGTATTATGTGTATAATAGTGATTTTTTCTGTGAAAAATATTTAAATCGTGTAACCATACAAGCACCATGTGGATTAAAATAATTTCACTGACCTAATTAATTCAACAAGGTAGAATAATAATCACATACTTAACTGAGTTTTATTTGCAATACAAAAGCAATCAATACTCAAAATGAATGCAACCAAATCAAAAGCGAATGTAACAGAAGCTTCAAAAGTCCAATAATTTAGAATCAAAAAAGCAGCCAGAATTAGGGTAGCCGTACCATCCGTACAAAATGATTACATATACCGTCTTCATCCGCTAACAAAGAAACTCAGCGGGGTCCTACAATATTATACTTTTGCCTTTGTAGTAGCTCCACCACAGTGGGAGCATGCTTTATGGTTTCAAATGATAAAAGTGTTTGTCAGTAGCTTTGTTGGGATTCGTTTTGCGTGCTCGCGTGACCGATTGCAAGTTGCTATTAATGACTCCTCATACCTTTAACGAGGTATTGACATGTGATTCCCATTTAACTAATTGTAGTGCACAGTTCTTTTTTTAGGTTCAATCTGGTGTTAACTTAGTTTTTGTTTTTTGTGATAAGTATAACCTTAATGTCTCTTTTAGCTTTAATTTTCATCGTTAGAAAGACTTCAAGCGTTATAAATATTTTAAATAAACGAAAACACGTAAAATTGCAACTGGATGAAGTGAGCGATCTTATATTATACCTACTCTTTCGTTAATATTAGGAAGTGTTGTTTCTTAAAAAAGGTTATGTTATGAACTACGTTTAAACGTTAACAAACTGAAAAGTACCTACAGTAAATGGAGAAAAAATTATCTATAAATATCTTACTATGACTCCATGTAACAATGCCGTGACAAAATAATAACATTCACGGAAGCATTCCGCCGCGGGCCGTGTCTGACGTCGTGCGTTCACCGACTGTCTGGTAATCTCCTTACGGGTTCAGGAATCATCTGAATTTAATATTATACGCTACTGAGACAGACGGATTTATAACTTACAACTTATAACTATCGGTTCTCTTCATAATATAATCATCTTATATACAAAATGTTGTAGTTCATCGTTAATAGTTGCATTTGTTTTGTTACAGGTTGCGTGATGAGAGGGGAGATATTGAACGTGTCATAGCAATGGACAAGGCTCGCGAAGGATCACATAACGGTAATAACTATATATTATTTATTTTATTAATACCATAATAAACAGATAAAGAAAATTATGAGATTTCTTACAATTTACTACAAAGATTGTAGCTGTATGTTATGACTTATGACTGACTCTAGGATTTTAATCCTATTTGAGGTTAAAGACAGATGTCTTCAGGTTTCTTAGTCACTCTAGCGTACAAGTATAAGACGTATTTTATATTTATATCTTTTATAATCGAGAATTATGTTTGTCGTGGACACAGACATAAAAACAGCAAACTACCTAAATACCCAGACTTAAAAAACCGAATAACTAAGAAAATGCCTGTTTGACCGAAGATCGAACCTCAAATCACTATTGTATCAAATTGGCGTGGTAGCGTACACTGCACCATCATTGTCATTATTCCGATCTTCACTATAATATTTATGTATTGTCTGTTACTATATTAGAGTGTTGTCAACCAAAACCAGTATATTTCTCGGTAGGTTCATCACCGGGGCACAGTCCCGTGCTCAACCTGTCCAAGTCGGGCTCCGGGGACCGGGACCGCGCGGAGCGGGGCGACCGCGACCGAGGCGAGCGGGGCGAAGGCTCCGCTAGCGGGCGGAGCTCCGCCGCGTCGCGACGCACGCCGCAGCCCCCGCGGATGCCTTCCACCACCGCCGCGGCGTCACCACGCTCCCACACTGATGATAGTGACGCAGCGCTCTCTGATCCTGATGACCACAACGTCAAAGATGAGGATGACGGTAAGATTATTTTACGACTAACCTTCAATCATATCACCATTGTTTTTTTCATCACCACTGCTGTTCTACTGTTAGGAAAGAGTATTTAACCGCTATTTAAAGAGTTTAAGCCATACTCGTATTTCACCATGTTGACATAGACGAGATTATTAGAATTCGCATACCTACTTGTGATTTAGTTACTTACGTTAAATAAATGATTGCGTCATATGTACACATAGGTATTATTACGTACTCGTATTACTAGTATGTTGTGTCTGATATTTCCATTCATACTCTACATTTATCTCTCCTACATTTACTCCCAATTATTTTGTTTTTTTTTCAAGCAATATTTTTTTCTCCATATTAAAGTAGCGTCTACATTTCACTTCTTACTCCCAGAATCTATCACAAGCAGGTCAGAGTTCAATCCCGCGTTATACGTACAGATTACTTCGACGTTCAGTGTAATTCAGCTCCTATAAAATGTAGCCACGATATGATTGTAATAAATTAGCTCTTCCTATTCGATGTAATCACAACCGGGCATGACAAGAGAGTGTCCGTGTAATTTTAACACGGTTTAGTCGTATCACCCATTGAGCGTAGATACTCCATGTAATGCTCTGCAAAATTACCCAGTAATAGCTCTGGAACCTTCAGCATTCATAGTTCGGAAATTATCAGCCATAAAACCATATTTTTTACTCCGAGGGAACATTTTAATTGTATGTATAAAAATCTCCATTGACCATACTTTGTAGGAATACCACCCTTTATGGTATTTTAAATCTTTATTGTTACTTAGGTACTAGCTATTTTGCTATCTAAATTTTAGATTGTTTATCATTGTTTTTTATATCATCTTAAACTTCATCATCAACTTTAGTCGAACTAAAAGACAATATGCGATATGTACACATGTATTTATTTAATGTACTTACTTATAAATACTTGAATTAGATATGTATTTTTTGTTCAAACTATTCACATCTTTATTTAAATTATTGGTAATGGATAGTTATAAAATTCAAACATAACCATCAGCCGCAATCGCCCTCAATGATGTATGAATAGTACTTTCGTATAAGGAGGCAATTCTATTTTACACCTCGGTGTAAGCGCATCTTTTATTTGTATCATTAAAGGTTCGTTTACTGCATTCCGTTGCAAAGAAAAAGAGGATATTGTATGTATCGGACCCGTATCAGACCATTTTTAATTTAATCAGATGTTAATTTATTGCATTTATTCTGAAATGTCTCGTGACACTCGTTTTCTATGTAAATATTTTCTTTAAAAAAGCTTTCAAGTATTATAAACGTGCTATATTTTCGGATTAACAGTAGGTAAAGTAATTTAGAATTATAAACTTAGTAATTGGTTAGTGTATATTCCAGTTTTTTAATTCAGTTGAAGGATATGAGAACTATTAAAGCATCTAAGAAAATGTTTATTATAATATACATTCATATATAAATGGCATGTAGATAACCGATGTTCTAAAATTCTAGGTATAAGCAATAACATGTCATCATCTCAAAAGTACAGAACAAAAAAGTCCTAAAACAAATTGGAGTTGCATAAGTTATTAATGATTTTATGGATGATGTTGATATTACTGAGGTAATGATGGATGGCATGACAATTTCTTCAATGACATCCTAACACTCATTTTATCTTGAGCTTTTTGTAGATTGAATCTATTGCCGTATTAAATATTTTAATCAATTTAGTGTTCGCTATCCCCGTCTCGATCATCAATCAAATGATACCTCGTTATTAGTTTAATGTCACTAAATTACGATAGCACATACAACTGGCTGTTTGATTGATAATAATGAACAAAAATACTAAGCTAATTGTGTATTGTGCAATAACGACTTCCATAGTCCAAGATATCTGAAGACAAGACATAAATATTTATAATTACCTGTCGTAGATTAGTTCTTCCATCACCAATTATAGCGAGGCATTACCTGTGTATTATCGCATTGTGTTTATTGTTGATTCAAGTAGATAATATTCAGCATTTATATTTATCCTTAAAAACGAAATAAAAAAAAATACTTTTCAAAGGTAGGCCATACTCGGTCGGCAAGGGGGACTACTACCTAAATCCTTCTAACTCTGAAAGTATACCTGTTCTTAGCTGAGACCTAGTTAAATTGATGATTGATTAATGAATGAAAACTACTAGAACAGTGTCTTTTGACAGATTTACTAATATTACAACTATTATGACGTGTTATAACCAGTTTGGTTGGATCAGTGAATTGCCATCATCACATCCATTCCTAACGTGAGAGCAGTTCTTTAATTTTGGCGAAGGGATGTTGATACTGGCTAACTTATGTTATGAGGTGACTTTTTTAGTTCTTTGGACGGCATCACACCTGTACTTCTGGTAGAACCTATTTAGGTATAAGAGTTAGTTACAGATTTCCTTCCATGAGTGGCAGTGACTACTTGCTATTAAGTTTCAGTATTCTTGTTTTGTTATTTCAAGTTAAACTCCTTTAAAGTAAAATGTTGTTATACCTACAAAGTTGCAATTCAATCATGACTCACATCTTAAGCAAACCTGAATAATTTAGTAGTATCATATACGTATGTAAGTATGCATACTGTACGTACAAGTGGTACACACAATTGCTTACGCGAGGGTGCAAGTCAAAACAGCGATTCACAAATGTAAATACTCGAAGCATACAATAGCTAAATTAACGCAACGTAACTTGAAACAATGAGGATTGTGTACTGTGGTTATTGTAATATACATACAAAATACTTACGACCGTGGGAACGAATAGATTATGACGATTAAGCCAAGAATTGTTCATTTAACTAGTGTTTAACACGATGCGCCATTTCAAATTTGTTGCTGTCTTCTGCAAATTACAGCTCAATTAGACAAGAAAATAATAGCTTAAACGTGTTTTAATTTTGATCTTAACTTTTAACTGATGTGCGAGGATTTATTCTCAAAAGCATCGAGGTTGAAGGCTACAGTCCACTACGTTTGCCAAATAAAGGTTGACGCACTTTTCAGAATATTTCATAAAACCCCCAATCATAAAGATTTTCTCGTGATGTTTTCCTTCACTATCAAAGTAAATGTCAATTTTCTCAGGAACAAGATTGAAGTATCAAACGAGATTGCAGTCCACCTGATGTTAAAGAGTCTGCCGGCATGTCTGTAGACTGTAAATAACTCCACCCATAGCAGGTTAAGCCGATCAACGATGCGTTGCCCCTTTAAAGAACTAAAATAGTAGCCGCACAATATAACAATATTTAAATCAACTGACATCTAATCTACTAAAACGCAGAGCTGCTTCGTACATTTGCCAATTATTGCATGATCATGAATTGGAACCAGGATCTCCAGAAGAGGAGGTCAAAATTGATACTTCTCGACTATCATTGATCACATTTTAAAAGTTTAGAAGGTTCAATTAGCAGCGCATTTCAAATGTATATTTATTTATAATTAATTCTGTCGATACGTGATTCACGTTCATCACGATTGCCGGAGTCTCATTATAAAAAGATTTTTCTTAACCACAATGTCATTCAACTTTGATCTCTGTCCGTCGTGTATTACCTCTTCCTTTCAATCGCGTTCTCGTTTCCGACCCCTTTTTATTTCACATTTATAAGGTTTTATATCTCATTGAAGACGAACGAATCGCTTTGTATTCAAAGTATATGTTCAAAAGAGTCGAAATTTGTACGATAAACTCTTTTAGAATTCTGTTAATTGGCCTTATTAGGAAGATGGTGTTGTGACAACTCGAAAGTGCTATCGTGCGCATCGACAATGACGAAACGATGTTGTCTTCATTATGTGATGAGCGTTCACTATCTTGTCAGTTAAATTAAATGTATCGATAGATTACTTTGGACCGTGAGAGACGCCAATCGAAACACTTTCTTTTTTTATGTGTGCGGTCCGTTATTGACATAATGTCGAACAATCCGTGCGCCCAAAATAATCGAGTCCGCCTCAGGTCATATTGTTTAACCAACTAGTTTCCTCACGTAGTTTCATCCACATGTATATCTGAGCGTAGATTTTTCAATAGAAAAGTTGTGTCCAACTTAGTTCTATTGTATTTGTTCTTAGTTTGCATTATTGAGCTCCTCAAATATACAAACACATATTTATATTTTAATAGTATACATTTGTGCAGTCAGTTTTTGAAATGACAGATTAATTTAACGTTATTGACAGTCTCTTTAATTTTATTCGTATACTGGAATTATTTATAGAAATTAGTTGTAATAAAATATTCTTTGTGTATACTTGGGCCGAAGTCGCAAAAGGAATAACTGGTGGTATAGTGCAACGGAGCATATAAATCGGTTAGAGACAGCCCATTCGGTGTCGAATGGCTCGAGCGGATCCCTATTCTGTAACTTGCTTCGACTAACATACCTACATCAATAAGGAGTACACTCTACTACATTATGACTATCTGTAGTCATGTATCATACTCATATTTTTATTATAACGTAATTAAATTCTATTCTCTTCGTTAGTAAACGGATAACGTAGATAGAGTTAGATAAGCGTATATTTTGATCTATTTTATGGAGCTTCGATAAAATTTGTAACTATGTATGCATTGGTAATTGATTGACCATTAATTACGATTAACGTATTGGGGTACCCTTAATGCACTTTATTATGATTAATTCTCTTAATCTGAATAAGTATGTGGTTGCCGGACTCCATCAAAGCCGTGTGCCGATGATCACCACGCGATATCGATGTACCTGCAATAATAATTGCGATGGGAATGATACACGCACGCGATCCCAAATAACGTTATTCCCTGTGAGACGTTGCTTGTGTTCTTCATTGTTCACGGGTGGTTTAGGAATATCAGAATGTTGCTTTTACTGATGCGAGATCGCAAGCGAAATTACACGAACTATGCAGTCGGGCATATTTGAGTCATAGTACCTTATCAAATCGCGGTCCTATAATGCAACATCATACCATAGAGAATAGCTGTCCCCACAAAGAAACAAAAGACAATGAGTTATTAAATTAATTCATTCATTTGTTATTATTAGTATCTCAGTTTACGTCATATTTTGTTCTATTTAACCGACTTCAAAAAAGGAAGAGGTTCTCAATTCGGCTGTATTTTTTTGTGTATTTCATTTCTAATCATGTTAAATTCCACGCTTATTTACCAACCTCCTATTACAGTCCTGCTAGAAGAAATTTCCATAGGACTTACTCCTATGGAAAGTTTTCACAAAACTCTAATAAGATATAATTTATTGTTTAAGTTTCGTCTGTGTCTACATAATTTAATTAAATATGAACTAATAATAAAATAAATTATGTAAATAATAACGTGACACATCCATATCGATTTTAAGTTTGTCCTGAAGCTCCTTACAGACCTGTGGCAGAATTAATGCGAGCGGACGTTTCAACTGAATGATTTATAAAGGGAACATCGGATATAAATTTAGCAGTGCGGTTGCAAATCATTAAGGTGTTCTAGTTTTAACAAGGTAATTAAACAGGGTGCTTGTTCTCTAGAACAAGTTTTGTATTTTTGTCGCTCGGGAATAAAATATAGGTACCAAACAAAGAGTATCTAATTAACTAAATTATTTAAACTCGAATATATTAATGCTTCTGCTTTCTTAAGTTATAACTATTGATCACAAAGTAATTTATCAATTATTCCAAAAGAAAATAAATATATGTAAGTACCTACGATTTCTGGATATCTTCACCAGGATTTGTGATTAACATTAATAATAAAAAAACACAAACAAGGAGTCAAACTCAGCAAGCGCCAGACGTAGACCAAATAACCATATACCTAAACTAAATACATTTTCACTTAATTTTTTCTTATACGAAAACCTTCTCAGTCTTTGAGGTTGTCTTGATCTTGCTCGTTTGAAACTTCACTCCTATAAAGACATGCTTACAATAATCCCTACTAAAATGTATACCCGCCGGGCAGGAGCAGATCTGAGCGACGGCGAGCGCGACCTCCCCGCGTCCACGTCACCAGCGCCGGTGAACTACCCCGCGCAGACCAGCTCGCCGCCCTCCGTGCCCGTGGACCCCACCGCCGACACCCTGGTCTCATCCACCGAAACCCTGCTTCGCAACATCCAGGGACTCCTCAAGGTCGCAGCGGACAACGCTCGTCAGCAAGAACGACAAATCAGCTACGAGAAAGGTATGTTTATTCATAAGTATTATTACATTATTTCTTGTCGCGTCGTCTTTCTTCTTGTGTAGAAATGTTTTCGATTCTCTAATTTAATAGCTTCTGCTGAAAACCTCTTATAAAATAGATTTTATTTGAAATATGTCTAAGCAATATCTACCTATATTGCAAGATAATTAATAAGTTGTCGGCAAAAGTTAGTTATGAAAAATAAAATTGAACTTGTAATAAATGTGGACGTGTATGTATTATAATTTATCACTTAAAATTTAACTGATTAAAATTGCAAGTATTAAAATCTTAACATGTTAACATGTCATAGGAACTGATAATTTCTGCATAAATAAAAGCCTCATTAATTTAAAACATTAAGCCGACAAATTACTGCTTTAAAATTGCAATTAGTACAAGACGTAAGATACAACTCACCGTTTTAGAATTAACATACGAAATTATCATATGCTCCTATTATAGAGACAGCATGCAGGAAGGCCGGTCGACGTAAATGTTATAATCGATATTAGTCAACATCTCGCGCGAATCGATTCTGCGTAATCCGACATACGTACTCGTATAAGCAACATTGATTAACTCTTAGGCTCGGATCAAGTGGGTACTTTTACGGCCCTAACAGACACGCTACTTTTAGAATCGGCGATTTGCGTTTTGGCGACTTCGTTACTGCTTATGCTGAAATAACTTTTTTTTTAATTTATGCGGTCAGTTGTGATATCAAAAAGGCGCGTTTCAGTGATGACATTAAAGTTATTCGTTTAGTTTAATCTGTATCACTAAAGTATTAGTTGTTGTATTATTCGAAAGTAGCTGCGATCGTCGTTCAAACTTGTATGAAGTGTAGCATTTGATCACTGCATCTTGCTTTCGAAAAGCAGCTAAATCGTCGATAGCCGGTACTAAAAGTAGCAGGTCTGCAGGAACCTTATCGCGAGGGCTTCGTGCCAGCCACTACCTAACCACTTTATAAAGATACTACACGATACATTTGCATCGCATTATATGAGCACTATTTAATGCATTATGACGATAAATTATTGAAATAAGTAATGATGATAGGTACATATCGGCAAAGGCTACATATCGGCATTTATAACTATTAATCATTTTACTAAATTGTTAATTAAATATTTGCATTATCCAGTCGTACTTTTTATGAAAGACTTAAAGACTCTGGTAGATTAAAAAAACTTCCATTGTCTTATTAAAGATCTACACCTACTAAATCAACCACCCTTGATAAAATGCTAAATATTAATGATTAATATTATTATATCATTTTAATGCGTGTAGTTTGTGCGTATTTAAATCTTATTAAAGCTTAAATATTACATTATAACTACGTTTGTATTACTTCAGTTTTCTTTAAGCCATCACTGCATAATCAGCGTCAAAATGTATCGGAAGTTCATTATAACTACGTTTGTATTACTTCAGTTTTCTTTAAGCCATCACTGCATAATCAGCGTCAAAATGTATCGTAAGTTCTTCAAGTAGTATAGTGGAGCTAGGAATGTTTGGAGACAGGTATGAGTAGTAATATTTCGCGCAGCGGCGCAGGCGCATGTCGTGCCTTTGCAAATACCCGTAGAACAGATGCGTCTGAGTTATAGCCCGGCCCACTATCATTACACACGATTCCATTCGGACAGCATAATTGTTTAATTGATATTTCTGCGAGTTATTTATACACGTCATTCCGTTTTCTCCATGAGAATCTCCGTGAACTATGAATATCCTATATTAAGTTATTTGTATCTAATTATCATTATAGCAGCGTTTGTGGTTCGACTTCGAGGCACCGTCGCTATTTCTGCCTAACATGTTTAGCTTTGCGAAGTTCTGACTTGAACGAATATATGTACGTATCCGAGAAGTTCTAACGAAGTCCTCAGGAGTAGCAACGCTCCTGTGGTCAATCTGAGGGTGATTACCGATTTCCATTGAAGGCAATGGCCACTTATGATGAGATGTACTATATTATTGTTTGCTACTTCAATAATATATAAAACGTATAATATAGGTGAATTGAGAAGCGCAAGAGTCACAAAGTACCTATATTTACAAGAAAAGGGGAAAGTTTCATGTCTGCCGATTAAATAAATTGATATACCGATGATGTTATAAAGTTAATACCTTGTCCATTATTCACTCAAACTATTATGTAAATATTATAAATATTAAAATTTATTCAGTAAGTATTATACAATTCACTGACTCTCAAACAAAAGGTTCGGGGAACACAATTGTTATAAAACCCATAAAAATACAGAGGAGGTTGGAAAGAAAACTCGCGGCGCGAGTCATCATCAAACTTGAATATCAATATTGCGCCTCGAGCCAATTGTATTAATAAACAAAACAAAATGAGAAATAATAATGCTATAGGCCAACAAAGGTTTCATTTCTCCCCCTGACATATAAGCAAACGCTGAGGGAATAAACTCTCTAAGCCCTCACTACTAAGACTTGGATTCCCGCTTTTGCACGTTCAACCCGTAATTTTGTTATTACGATAATAAAATTATTGTTGATGAAACATTTTTTCGAATCGATGTGTCTGGCGAACCTTACCGTTGATTTTTTTATAGAAATTACAGCAATCACTCGCTCGGTTCGCCTCGTGAATTGATAGGTGTTACTGGCAGCGGGCTTGCATTTTAGTTGGTTCATTCGTTTCGATCTTATGTATCCACGCTTTTATATGGGAAATTGGTTTCATTACCTGGCCATGGTACGCCTTCTGGCCCCGCCTGCGTAATAGTATTTCTTTAGACTCTATACTTTGATAATATTGCCGATTAAGATCTAAATGAAGCATGCAATAAAATAGAACATGACATAAGAGTCGTTATTTGAAAAATGTGAAATATACCGCAGATATGTTGTTTTATGTGTGCAATGCAAACGGAGGACCCCTCTATTCGCAAATGGCAGATCGGTATCTAGTCACATTCGCTGACAATTTTTACACTAGACAGTGTGGAGTGAGTGTCGTACAGACAAATGTGCACCGCATTCACTGCGTTATCAGATAACCGCGTGAAGGGTTGTGTGAAAGGACTTCGCTATGATAAACCTCTGTCGATTCGTTCCTGTAAATAGAGTAGCAATGAATGGGAAATAGCTGTCATATTGTCGCCCTTTCGAGTGCTTTTACGATTTACTTTCAAGCCAGACTTTGCTTACCTCATCCACACGTTATTACCTACCGAAAAGAAAGTGCCGTTTTATATTGCCATTCTATTTTTTTATTTTTATGACTATACGATGTTTTTTACATTGATTCAAAAGCAATTTATTTCATTGATTAGTGAACTTGGATAAAGTAAACGAACGGTAAAGTTTGGCTTCTTTTGCCAACATCCAAAGTACATTAAGAGCATCGGTGTAAATCGTTAAAAACAATCATACTCGTATCGAGAGAACAAACATACATTACTTTCAATTTCGTTAAGTTCAACGTTCATGCACTTCGCGGCGATGAGAATAAATAAAGTGCTGTTACACGCAGAATCGGTCCGATTGCAATCATCGCGACATAAATCTGCTTCGGCTACTCTTTTAATCCTTTATCCCTGTTAATTCTTACCGCTTAGTTTATTTCTGAACCAAATGGCCCGGTCTTGTTACCGAGGTTTTGTTTTCCTCTTTTGTTTTACAACTATCAGTTTTTGTTAAGCTAAGTGCCGTCGAATGGACAAATGGCACATGCACAGGTAGATAGGACAAGCCTGTTTTATGGGTTCCTGTTTTAAATAGAATTCCACTTCCATATCAGGAGAAAACTTAAAGGAACTTTAACATAATTCAGTGATAATTTCAAACTTTGCACGTAAACTAGTTTGTGTCCGTTTACATTCTACACTTGCCAGGCTTATTCTGGTGTGTTATACACTTAATATATGGTTTTAAAAGTTGATTTGGTATTCAATTGTGTAATCGAATAATTAGTATTTGTATTTATAGAAATACTAGCGAATGCTCGCGAATTTGTCAGCCTAGTGTTCATTTATGGAACCAGAGACAAAATTAGGACCACTTCGGAATCTAGATCGTAAAATTTGTGTATGTATTTGTGTAAGCTATTTATGCGTAAATGAATAACAAACATACAGACTTTCCCATTTAAAAAGCGTGTAATATTTGTAGGATAAAATGCAAAATGGTACCATTTGTTAAAATATAGAATGCATTATTGAACGTAAACAAATACCTATATCAAATGTGTTTTTTTACGATCGGCTTAAATTCGCGAGCCCTTATTTCAGGTGCTTACGTTTTAATTTGCTTCGTAAATTGTGATAACAGATCGCAATGGTGTTGTTGGAGGGAAACAGCCCATCAATAACATGGAAGTGACCGATCGTACAAACATGAACTGGCCAATGATAAAAACTGATGAGCAAATAGACAGACAGGACTTGTGTACTCAGCTAATGGATTCAATTGATATGAAAGCTTTTACAATGCTGACGGCGACAGTGCTATTATGACGGGGTGGAACCGAATTACTGTGCCAGATATGCGCTTTGATTGATTTTAAACATGAAATTGGTAAAAAAATAGAGCTGTTTGTTTTACACGGCGTTTGTAAGTAAATAAAACGATGTAAAGTTAAAAATGTACAAAGTATTCATTCGATTAGTTTCGACTTTTTGACTTGTTCTATTCATGCATAATACTTTTGGAGCTCAATTTATTTTGAAATGATTTTAAAGTTAAATCATTACATTAAATAGTATAAAACAAAGTCACATTCCACTGTCTGTCCCTATGTATGGTCTGATCTTTAAAACTACGCAATGGATTTTGATGCGGTTCTTAATAGATATAGTGATTCAAGAGGTAGGTTTATAAGTAATTTAGTGCTTGTTGGTATAAAAAACAAATTACCAATTTTAACCATTCGTCATAAATCGAAACAGATGTGAAAAGTATAACAGGGATATTACCTACAAAATAAAGAGTGCATAAAAGATGACGTTCGAAGCGTATTTTGCATGTTTATGCCACAATACCCTACCAACAATGTAATAAACTACACAGCACTGGACTCTTCCAGAACTCATAGCTACACGAACTTCATAAACTGCCATAATCGGATTGAACAATTTGAGAGTTTGAAGAAAACAAACAGCGATCACGGGTAATGATTAGTGCAGAACACCTCTTGCACAATGGCGCGAAAGCTGTCGCTGCAACAATGCGTCGTCGGTGTATCGCGCATCTTGCTCGTTAGCCGCTGGCGTTCGCGAGCTGGGAGCTAGCTCGGAGTTATGAGCTCCGGGTATTGTGATGTTCGTACAGGAGTATTATAAATAGTTTAACTCTTGGGTTTTATACTCACTCTATCAAAATGTAGGTTTTAAGCTTATTCAGCCGTGAAGATGTATCAGCACGTTTATGCTGCAGTCATAATTAGCGATATAGGTATATATAGGAAATGTTAATGTAACTAAATCATGTTCACTGTGTTCAATCGATGTCGATGAAATTTTTATACGATTGGATTCACCTTGAAATACTCGTATAATTTTGAGTCCTATATATTCCGCTGTAGTCTAGTTATCTTTCTGTGGCAGGAAAAGCTTCACTAGAGTTATTTAAATATAGGCTTCTCGGATTTAAAATAAAGTTTTATGTTGCAGATTTTAAAAGCTTCTTATTTTTGTTATTCATAAAAAAAAATTAACGTCATCTGTAACTTTATACGGACCATGGTCACAGCACGGTCACCCATATTTGGACCTACGTTTATGAAAATTAGCGAAAGTGCTGTCAACTTTGGCAATATCCTAGCATCGGATACGTGGTTTCCGTACCACTAGGCCGTGCGCGAGGTAAACAATAAGTGACATTAACGTAGGGATATTAAAATGCCATTCCTGTACCGATATGCGAGAGACATCGGGCAGCCATATTGGATTACTTGCGCGTGTCGCTCCGGTTACATTGCGCACGCGACTCGACCACACGCACGCCATCTAGCGAACACCACTTTGAATATCGAACGTGACTTATTGTTTCACCGTAACCACCTTGTCAAGAATTGTTAGGTAATCAAAATTAATACAATTAACATTTTTATAATGAATATTTAAATTATTTATTTATTTTGAATAAAATCACTCAATGTCATACCAATTATAGAGAGATTGCATACCATAACAAAAGTTCTGGAATCCTGGGAATTGATAAATTGATGCAGAAAACTAATTGCACTCGTGCCTATTTTTGTTTGGTGCCTGATCAATATTCTTTTCAAAGTACTTATTACTAAAACGCTGTGATATGACGTAGAGTTTTCCAAAAGAATAAACGAAACAGCTGTCCTTCAAAGCCAATCATACTTCAGCGACTCATTACGCGTCCACATGTGACTATTTCATTATATCAATTCGCTGGATTTATTATACGTCAAAAATAAATATACATAAAGCCTATAAGTTAAATGTTTGCAAAATAATTATTCAGATAAATCCAACATTGCAAAGGGTTATAAATCATTAAAATATTAGATTAAGACGCAACTATGATTTACTATACATAGTAAAATCATACAATTTATCGAATTCTACTACCTACCTATGTGACACTTACTTATAAAATCTTTAAAATATTCTACTTGTATTTCTTTTTATTTCCAGAGTTTACCAAATGAATTTTCAACTTGAATCGTTTCAACTTTGTTAATAACCTATCAATTTAGGTCGTAACAGAAAAGTTATAATATAACAATACCAATAACACACTACCAGTAGCTCTGATATAAATCCTGTGCCGCAACAAGCTAAGAAACTCCCTTAGGATCTTACATGTAACGCCGTGAACGAAAAAGGTCCTATCTCCATATTTAGATATTTGAATTTAGTCTTACTATGAATGTAACAATGGCCAAATTACTTCCTCATTCCAACTAAATACGTCGTTCTGAGTTAATCTAACAATATAAAGGGGTGAAGTGAGACAATCGTAAAGTTTAATAATAATTACATTCTCAACTCTCCTCTCAGGTTGTGCACAATAATTAACCGCTCAGAATTACTTAGCTGAAATAATTTAATGTGACGTACGGAGAATAAAGGTATAAGTACAATATATAAAATAATCATTTACATAAAATATGTTGTTACATATTTTTTGTCCTATGTTGTCTGTTATTTTGAATCCATAATTCAATATACCTTTAGCATTAGAACTTATCGACAATGTCATGTATTAATTAATGGATATTGTAAAATTTATGTATTCTGATATCAGTTTCATGTTGAAAAATGATTACACAGTAACAATATGTAAATACAGGCACCCCTGAGAACTAAAAATGTATTTATACATTAACGATAAGTATATTGAATTTAATTATATTGTGCGGAAATGAAATAAGTAGGTAATATTAAGTATTTCATTTAGTAAGTAATATAACGATATTTCCTTAAATCACATTTCGTATGTTTTGTATTCATGGAAATTTCCTGACTGTTCTTAATATTTAAAACTGGCGTAAAGCGAGCTTTAAGCTCAGATATTTGGGAGCAAACATAATAAGATCCCTTAACTCATTACAAAGGTTTGAATAAGGAAGTTCATGTGTTATTTGTCATGTTTTGTCTCTGTGGGGCACAACAACCCCTTGATCTAGTTGTAATTTACATACAGAATCACGAGCCGGAATAATGTGTTAGATGCATATGTTTATGGTTTGTGAGTTTTCGAGACACTTGTTCGTGTTAAATATTAGCAAAAGCGCCTTTTACTGTCATATTTATAAAAATGTTTTAAAAAACCACATTTGTTATGTAATAGGTAAGAAGGGATTGTTTCAAAACGATTTTTCTAGAGATTAAATGAAAGGTAACACTTTTTACTTACTGACTTAATTTTTACTTAGTGAGCTTTTTTACCTATAACTCTTAAATGAGCAACAATTGTATGTCATTACTATATCTAAAATAATTTATTTATCATTAATGCATATTTGAAAACTATTTTTGCTTATAAATAAAATAAGTAGAGCACACATACCTAACCATTGCAAAATTGTACATATCAAAGGTATAAGCCCAAATTCTTCGACTCAACTTCGACTCCCATTACTTTTCATTAAAAGTAACTTTCCGTAATTTCTGTTTCTTCAATACGCAAAGGGAAACGAAATAATATAAGTCATAGCGTGCAGATGGTAAAAGGTATAAGGATATAAAAATTATTTATAGGTATGCAGTTAAATTTTTGGAACGCGCCGTTACATTGGGAACTTTGCAGAAAAATGAAAAATTACCGGTCAGGGAGCGGCGACCGCAAAAACATCGCATAAGGAACAACTAATGAAAGCTTAGAGCCATTCGCATAAATCTCCCTTACATTTTTAATACCAATATATCCGTCGAGGGGAGCTTCCGCCGGGGAAAGAAAAAATGTAACCGAAAAACAAAACATTCGCGGACTCTCGCGTTTATATCTTATTTAAATACCAGATGTTGTTCGCTTATAAATGTGGATATTTTTTAATCGGTGCCGTACCGGGGACATAATGGTATCGGCCGATCTGCCGTCAGCTGGTATGTAGATGTACGGGAGTTTATCGTGTTCGGTGGCTAATTTAAAAATCCCCCGTTCAGGGATTGTTTGCATTGCACGCCCCGTCATCTCGGCTTGGCAGCGTGATATCTCTCTTGACCCGTATATTTTTTATTCGCTTCGTTACCTAAGCTTTTTCGTATCGTATTGAATCTCGAGGAGTCGTGTAGTCTCATTAAAATAATACAGGGCTACCGGATAATCTTATCCGGTGTGTTTCGATCGCAGATTGGGTGCGCGTGCGTCGATAACAGCGCGAGTTATTCCGACCGTGCACGCTCGATACACTACTCCTTTTTAGTTCATTTTGCGGCGACATCTTCATTATTTGTACCTCCACTACAAACAATATGAGTATTATAAGGAAGAGTGTATAACAACCATAAACTTTGTCGCGACTAACGAACTGGATATACGTAATAATATATTCATGAAATTATACATATTACACAATACATGGAAAAATCTTCGCGTCAAATAAAGTACTGGCAGAAAGCGTACTTTTTATGACGAAGACACATCAACATCTGCTCACGTAAAACCACCCTTATCACAAGGGTTAAGGGATGAAACTCTGTGTAATGGTTGAAAAAATTTGATGTTCTAAATTTCACACATAATAAAGGGAAGCAATTCTTATGATTATTAGCGTAGAGACTGCGGGAATAATCCTCCGCAGTGACATCGCAGTATGACATAAGCCGGAAAAATCTAATAACAATAAAATAAAATTGCTGCCGGTTTGTAAATTTAAAAAGCATAGGGAAGAAAATTCGTTTTCCGCGCCATGACGGCCATTATCGTTACTTTGAATTTACCTTTTTAGGATATCGCGAATTCAGTTAATGCGTTGGATGGCTGATAAATTATTTTGTACAACAAATAAAAAGACGTTACGATAGTATAATATTGGAGATATTTCGGGCAAGTTACGTAATCTTTGCGAAATCCTCTTACGATCCCATTTTGTCTTATTCCCACTTCTATTTCCGTTAAAACATTAAATCAACGATATTACTTAGCTTTATAGCATTATTCGTTGTGAAATTACTGTTAAAATTTCACCTTAAGATCGACAGAGACTTCCTTCATTTCGTTCATTTATAAAAGGGCCAAAAGCGATTTGAGAGCGAGCGGAATCCTTACCTTTGTTTCCCTTTGCAAAGACCCATTTCGGTCGCGTTCACCTCAACGCCCGTTTAAATAATTTTGCTGGTTTTGAGTCGTAAATTTTAGGTAGACTTTAATTGTTACTTTAACTGCAAGCTCAACTTAGTCTTTCGCGAATGCGGGGGCCGTGAAAATATGTCTTAATTCGCTCACCCTATGACTTATGTATTCTTCGTTGAAATTAAACCGTTTCTTTGTTTGTTATTAATTAGAATAAATCAAATTTATGGTGAATGACTTTTCAATTATTCTCTTTAATTGTATAAAATGTTTGCTACGAATAGGCAATATAACTTTTAATGCATTTCATATTTTGAAACCTTTATAATTTTATCATTATGATATTTTTATCTGTACCTAAAGATATTAATTTCTTTGATATTAATACTCAAAATTTGAATAACAACAAGATCACTCGATATTGTTACGCGGCTAAGGGTGCGAGTACATTTCGAATTTAAATATTGTTGCTTTTGCTGAGTGCACAAAATTGAAGAGAAATACAATTTTCCCGCGACCCTTCCGAACTCAATCGTATTGACTACTAAAAAAATAAGAATAAACTTTCATCTCTCAAGGCACAATCTACTTATGCATAAGTATCGTAAAATACGAACCGATTACGATATCAGTTAATTACTTGGGGCCATTATTAAATTGCGTAACCAAAATCGATCCTTTTGTTTATGGGTTTCGATCCTTTCAATCATCTATCAGCCATTGAGTTTCGGTATAATAATAATTGTCCATAATTATATATTCCCTTGAACGGCGCATCACTTTTATTGTTATTTTATTTATAAAGTAATAATTTTTTCATCGAACTCGACTCTATCAGGTTTTTTAATTTGATTTATTCGATATGATGATCGATTTAATAACGACCAAATGTTCCGCTTTTTGCTTTCTTATATGGTTTCATGTGAGTACTACATTGGGATTTTGAGGCAATAATTTGAATGGCTTAATTTCATACATAGAGTATCTTTTGTAAAACGATTCCATCCGGGAGATAATAGAATAAAAATTTACCGCTTATACTTGTTATTATAAGCGGTATTTTTTATTTCTAATACTATTTCTTATAATTAAATTTAATTAAATTTAATAAAATTCTTAATAAAATAAATATCAGCTGGTTATAGCTTAAGATTACTTACATTACCGAAGACATTATAATTATATGCTTAATGTTATGAAAAGTTTGTAAGTGATGGTAACACATAAAAGTTATCTTGCTTCCTTCCTAACACCTTTGTCAAAATATCATAGGACAAAAATAAAAAAGTCCTAAAAAACACACTGAATACAAATCGAACCGAAGCCAAAATATCCCTATGCCATCTCCACACTACTTACAGCATGAAACAGTGAGATAGATCGCAAGAAGTATTTAGGACGCAAAGACCACCGGGAGCACCTTTTGTTAAGACTACTCGCAAATCGCGAGATGTGCTGATACGGTGCATACCGACGCCGACCCTTAATGGCGGTCCCTCGGCGGAGGTAATTTACGTCTCATGTGCGAAACCACTCTTAACTAAAAGCCCTCTAAATTACACCACATCGGGATTGATTCGAAATTAATCTCTCAAAGATCGAGACGAGTTTTTGCTGGATAAAAATTGATATGGAAAAACGGTTTAACCATAATGGTATAGGTACCTGGCTATACCTTGATAGGTATAACTATATTATTCAATGTGTTTTTTTAATATTGAATATGATTCTTTTTATACGTTTTAATTCAGTTTAGCTATAAATTGTTTGTAACGATTATTTAAACAATTATGTCTTCAAAACGTTTTGGTCATAATTCATATATTTTATATCTTTCTTATTTTATATCTATTATGTGACTACAAATTAGTAAAACGAATAAATTTTAAGTATGTATATGAAAATAATATTTTACAAGAAAAAAATATAACATAGGTATGTCCTATAAAATAATATTTCATAAGTTAAGGTTACACATTAGGTATCTCAACTAAAATAAGTGAATCAACTGAAAAAAGATACAAAACCTCGC
>DWPV01000573.1:0-27406 GCA_018251915.1 Urbanus proteus proteus | reverse complement strand
TTCTCTAATTTTAGCAAAAGGAAAAAATTAAAGTGATATTAAAAAAATTGTAAATTTTATTTATTTCATGTAGGTTCATATAATTATATTGAAGCCAGTATGAAATGTTATAATAATATGTAAGTAGTTATTATATGAAATGGCTTACATAAGTATCTAAAACTACCATTTTAAGTCATAGTCGAACTTTCTGCACCTTCAAAGATAGAAAAAAAATCTTAATAAAACAATCTGTTTAAAATACAATTACCCCCAACTATTAGTAGGATTCAGTTATGATTCTTACAGGGATTTCAGTTTAAAGTAACAATGGTGTTTCCTATCAATGCTACTCCACATGTCATGTACATTAAATAACAGCTCTTATTAGATCGTGAATAGATACATTGATTGCAATAAAATATATTGATAATAAATATTAGTAGAATTTAGCCATGATTTTTACAAGGGGTTTGACTTTCGAGTATCGTTCGAGTTTCCTATAGTACTGCACACTTATACCATTAAAATACTATTCTTATTAGATCAAGAAAAGATACGTTAGAATAAAATAGATAGATAATAATTATTAATACAATTTAGTCATGATTTTTACTAGGTTTTTACTTTCGAGAAACGTTCGAGTTACCTATAGTACCGCACACGCATACCATTAAATCACCACTCTTATTAGATCTTCCCTTCCCTCCACAGTTCTTATAGAGTTTGAACTCTCGAGATACCGACAACGACCTTATTTAAAGGTCTTTTAAAAATACTGGGATTGGAATGTATCTACTGATAGAGTCTTAGACAATCAAAATAATTATAAATTCCTAAACACCTACTAGTTTTATTTTTTTAATTATTTTTTGTAAAAAAAACTGGGTTTTGATTAGGTAGAAAAATCAAATAACTGTTGGTACTGAAGTCCAAGCCTTGACTTGGCACCGAGATTTTAATAATAAATAATAATTATAACTCATGAATTAGTAAATTCCTATTTCAGCCTTCTAAAGGCAGTGTTAAGTGTTGCTATTATCTTGTAGAGGTGTCTAAGTAAAGCACTTGTGGACAACATAATATCGGACTTTAATTCTATCTGGAGTTGATTATAGACATTCATGAGCCACTTAGGTGGCACCAGGAATATTGCATGCTCCTTCGACACTATAAAATTTAAAAAAATCTATATAAGATAAAGACACCATCTAAATATGTATCTTTTGTAATTATACGAAGCTATCCCTCGGTGCGGTAGTCGGATAAAAGATAAATAAAGATCACCCTATCTCTAGAGAGATGGATCGGGGTGTGTTCGGTTCTTGCGGAAAAGTTCTACCCTAGTTTTTATTTACTCGTCGTGTCAACTTTGATAGATTTACTTTTATTTTACTTGTACCTACGTACATGTTACGTACTATAATATTTAGGTAGGTATATGTTAAATCTGAGGTTTGTATTAAACTAAAAATGTAGGTAGGTAAGTATCTAGTTCAGACGATTTTAATTTTTCCCACCAATAAGAATAAGCCTTATTTATAAAATTATCAAATTACCAATGCCAAAGACATTGTTTTCCATTTTATTTTTTTAATATCAATAAAATATTTGTAGATATCTTTTATAAGGTCGACAGTTAAATCTACGTGAGGTCGCTGCGTTTTTACCCAGCATGATCTTTAATGCTTAAACCTCATTCTAAGATGAGACCCATGCCCAGCAGTGGACAGTAATGGGTTGATGACGTCATTATTACAATATTATAGCCAGTAATAATAATAACTTCGAGGGAGAGCAACCAAATGCAAGATCAGATAATATTAACAACCTATCAATTATTCGAATGGGCACATATTCAATGATAATTTTGTTTATACAAGTTGTAATTCACAATCAAATGACTATTAACGGAACCGTAGAGCCGTAGCAATATCATGATAAAAATCTTATTTGAATTTATAATTAAAAAAATTTTTGGATATCTCGGTAACTCGTACTTTAATTCTTGGAATTATATTTATAGTAGATTACTTATTATAAATTCACTATTAATATAAATGTAGGAACCTAATAGATTTTTCAGTTCGCCATTAGGTGAATTAGTAGAAGATGATATAACATAGTAGTGTCTCTCAAGGAATAACGAACAAGTTTTATTTGTAATTAAATTTGCATAGTTGTACGATATGCATGTAAGCCCAAACGTGCTGTGCTCAGTAAATAGGTGCGTCCACATAAATCAGTGGAACGCATGCGCAAAGACGCACTACGCACTCAATTATCTGCGATTTCAATTAAAACACCTCCGACAATTTACGGCTTTTCTAATTTATACTCTTTTCCCATTTCGACGCGCTTCAGTTAAACTACAGTTTGATTTCACGAAGGCATCTCGCGTAACCCTTATTTAAAAGGACTTAAGATGAAAAGTCCATTGAAAAAACGTCTTCGTGATAGACAATTGCACCTATATACGTCGGTTTCGCTTCACAAACCGCAACTAACTAGTTTTTTTGTAGCAAACCTTACTACAATTATACTACTCAATCACCCGTACAAACTACGAAGCTTAAAAACCCATTTACAACTTTTTATATCCCCGCAAAAAGCCTCCAATCAAAGCATAAGCCCGGTTTAATAAATTAAGCTGTTACAATATGCATGGCGTTGCCAAACTCGTTTTGTAAAACATCTTTGTTTAATACAAGTAGGTATTTGTATTGATAACTTAATAAAATGTCTTAATGTTATAGCGATAAAATAATATGATGTATTATAAATTTTGTATCACCTGATATTTATTTGATTTTAAATACCTATCTAATTTTTAAATACGTTGTCTCTATACTGTGAAGAGAGTATCGTTCATCATATGATTTCGTAATTAATTTACTCAGCTATAAGAATCTTAAAGGTGGTAGAAACTTTCGTAATTTGGATTCCAATAGTACAACCACCCCAGTCTGTCTGTCTGTCTGTTTTAGAGAAGCTAATACAGCAGTGATAAACGTTGCTGTTGTCTAGGTACATGGGTGTTACAAGACGTTCTAACTTCTTCGGACTTAACATAAAGACTTCAGTGACCTTAGGTAGAATTCCTATACCTATGCTATATCTAAGATTGATCAAACATGTCTATGAGCCGCTGTGATAAGATGGATTTCATACACGTTAACTTCATAAATTATCGAATTATAATCATATCTTTAATTAAACAAATTTTAAAAGCCAAGCTTACCTACAATTCCATATTTAACTGAAAAGACCCTACATACCAATTATCAACTACATAAAACCAAAAAAGTTACCAAGAAGGAATTGCTATATTATATAAATCTTGTAATAGCATGTTAGTTACTTGTAATTTGCCCAATAAAATTATAACAGAAACATGGCTGCCTTTAAAAATGATACCTACCTATTACAAATAATACCCGGTTAGATTACAGGGTCCTTGTTGTTCAAATACAATAATTAAGTGCTAGGGTATTGCGTAAATAGACCCAGTTATCGGAAGCTACATGGAATTAGGGTTGGTTTACCGCGTGAAAGGTAATCTTTGTGGGTAAAATATTAGATTTAGGTGTTTACTACTAGGCTAGGCTAGGGTTATGTAAGCGATTCTTTTAACTTCGTTATGTGTCAGCATTAGTTTAATGGTTCATTGGAAGAAAATGTTGAAAAGAAAAATATTAGTCTGGAGTCGAACATCCATAAATATGATTCAACCTATTAGAAATTTCCCGCTAGTACATCATTGGATGATAAAGAAAACGGATAATAAATCTTACTTAAAGTTCTGATTGGACTTGGTTTATTCTGATTGGTCTAGTACGAAGATTGGTAGACCTTTCTACTGGAGATTTCTTATACGAGACCTTGATCCTATTAAGTAAATACCGATCAGAATGCTATTTAATAAACCTCTAGCTTCATTTTATTCTACTTAACTATTTTTATTACAATATCCGCTTATTTTCATGATGGAAGTTCGCTACCAAACTTTAAATTTTTCCGAAGAATCCAACCAACCCTACCCAAAGCTTCATTGAGGTTATATCGCAGTGGTCGCATTTTGCATAATACGCTACCACGCCCATCAAATGCCGTGTAAGACCTGTAATTACACGCCTGAAACGCAGTCTTAAACGTTCGTTTAATTCAATAACTTATTTGCTCATTCAAATGTACTATGTTGGAATTTGTCGCTATGATAATCACGGATTTTATTTCATGGAATGTAAATGAAATTAGCGGGTAAAGAATTATGGTATAAGTATGGTATTAAGTACTAGTGGAATTAATTTGTCCAATATAAGTATAGACTGCAAATGCGTTTTACTGAAGGGTAGTTAGTTGGTAAAGGCATGTTGTAAACTTTGGACCTCTATTAGGTTTATAGCTTTGTGGCGCCAATATTTCCTAGGTAAATGGCTTACCAAGTTGTGTAAACGAGTAAGTGATTTATTTGTAGGAGAATTTCATCCAGTTTATGTACCTGTCATAAGACAAGCATTTAACTGGAAGTCGAAGTGATGCATCTGCAGAATTTACATTTTTAACAAGAAAAATGTTTACCCTATAATAAGTAAAACCAATTAAAAAACAACAATTAAGTAGTTAATTTAACAAAATATAAAAAAACAGTCTTACAGACATTAGAATGGGTATAAGAAATGCAAAGTATTCGAATCGTAGAAGTTAAAATATAGTTAACAAAACGTCTATTTACTCAAAACAAATTAACATCATCAACCGAATAAAGATGGAGATAAGATGAATGAAATCAGAATACTGACACCTAATGATCACATAAAAACATCGTTAACAATTAACCTATCAGTTACAAGTACATAAAACGAACATAAAATAGCCACTGAGCTGTCGTAAAGTCAACACCGCAATTTGTCACCAATCCGTTCAACTACAGCGTTTTATGGCGTTTCACAAGCGCAATAAACTAATAAAAGTTGGAAGCGCGAACAACCAATAGATAATGAACTTTTATTGGTCAGTTTTACAACGTCCCTGGGCGACAGTGAGGGACAGGTCATAAATGGTCGTTGATTCATCCCAACACTACACGGTTTTTATGTGATTGGCAAGTGCATTGGATAGGAAGCGGGTTATGTCACATATGACTGCAATATTTCTGTTTTTAAATGTATCATTTTTATAATTCAATAATATTATAGTTTTTTGATCTATCTTACCCGATTAAGAAAGAGACAGTAATGTAAACTCAGTAATGTTTAATATGTATATTATAGATAATAGTTACTTACTAAAATATGGGTATTAATTTATGTCTTATTGATATACTGACTGTTTTAGCTTTAGCGCTCATTTCGTTGCTTTCTATTACTTACTTAATCAAAATGTAAAGAAATCTAATCGAGAAAGTAATTCCTTTCCTGCTAACACTAGTCATATTTAAATTACTCAAAAACTACATACCAGACGCAAGTTACCTACCAGTTCTAGTATGGTCTATATAAATTGATTGCGTGCCTTTATGAGGTTAATTCCATTACAAGTTATGGGGTTGTTAGACACTTCATTCAGTTTACAACTTTATATGTTCAAAATTGCAATTAAGCCTTCAACGTTTATATGGTCCATAAATAATATGATGATATGAAATAGAATATATATCATGGGAATCTCACTGTTTGATTATATAATCTGTAGTCTAAAATTTTCGAGTTCGTGTTGGAAAATGTAAAAGCAGTGAGCAAAATCAGTGTTTTTGTTAAAACATACATAAACATATATATACATGTTTCCCTTGTTGAAGTGACTAAAAAGTTAAGAGTTAGATGCATCCTTACTTACTAGTTAATAGCAGAGAAGCGTCACTTAAGTAGTATATTCGTCCTGAAGCTCCATTGTTATGCTGGTAGAGTATTAAAGATATTAATTTAGCACTGTAGATTAAAATGTGATATGATTTATGATGGAATATTTTGTATGTTGGCATATGTAAGTATCATTAAGTGTTTATTTATATAATAGGTATTTATATAGTAAGTGTTTATTTGTGTTTAGATATTGATCATATTTAAATAAAATAATAAAAAGTAGAAAGAAAACGTATTTATTCAGCTTAAAACACACACAATTTATTGTAAGCTAGCTATTGGTAATATAATTATCTTTAATGAGATAACAATTTACAAAAAAATGTCCTGAAACTAAAAACGTGTCATCTAAAACATCAACGTTTAAATAAAAAAAAATACATAGTACATAAAACTACTGAAGGTTAAAAGTTACAAACCTTCAACATCAAATGGATTCGAACCTGTATAAGGAGTTCTGTTTAGGTAACAACGTGTACTGTTAAGGAAACAGGATAAAGGTCAAACATTGTACTACCTCTATTGTTCTTTGCACGTGTCTAAGTTTATCTGTTGAGATAAATAGTATGTTCCGATATATCTGTAGGTACGTATATAAGTTGTGATAGCTCAGTGGGAGAAATTCTGCATCTCTCAGATTGGTAGACTCTGCTCCGATAGGTCGAGTTTAAATTCCAGAAAAAGTAAATGATATGTATCTAACTGCAACTTTATAAAAAAAGGTTAATATTTTATATTACCTACGTGCCTATTTACTCGATTATTATTAACCATTTTGAGTACTGTATTTTTTGGAGGGGTTGAGTTGTGTGTCTCTACACACGGGGTATTAACAACTTAGTCCTTAGACGTGCAACGCATCTATGTTCAATTCTTCCTTACCACATAGACATTAACCTTAGCTAAGATTTATTAAAGATATCCATGAGGACATAAATGATCACCTCTTGTAGAAGGACATTCTCGTAGTAGGTTCAAATTTATAAAAATCATACAAAGGTTTTAAAGTGTATTGAATATGCATTAACGGTGACAAAGTATGCAAAGAAATCTACATGCCCAAGCGTTCAGTACATAGTTCTTAAGGGTGAATGAAGTTTACCAACCCCCTCCGCGCAATTGCCTTCTCATAGAGGGAAGAGTTCCGTGTTTCCGTATTAATGGGACAAAATACGTTAATAATTATCCGATCATTATATATGTATACATACATACACACGACTATATATGTGTGCATGTCATTACATTCCTTGTACGTGAAAGCCAATTAAACAATCGCTATCGATTGCATAGACGCAGGGGACATGTAGCGACACTGAGTAGTGAGTCGTGCTAAGCGATGCTATCGACGCTATGTATCTTATTTACAGTCCTATTTACTTAGCTGTTGAAGGTAGGAAGAGAAGTTTACGCCCAGTTTAGTGTGCACTTTGCTTAGATCATCGCGCGTAATTCGAAAAGCTTTTATATACGTACCTACTCTATGTTAGGTGTATAAGAAAAGTCTGTGCTAAGTTAGTTAGTGTTAGGTTTTTATTAAGTATCTACTTAGAAGAAAAAATCTCAGCAGACTATGGTATGTAGGTACTACAATAGTCTAGCTAGTATGTACCTATATACATTTATTATTTCTAGTATGGTATAAGACCTAGTAATGTTATATACCTTAAAACAGGCCTACAATTAAGTAGTAAGTGTTTTCGCCTGTTGACATTTAAGTAACAAACGTATGTAGCTAAACAATTACTTAACTTAATACTAATACCTTATTTCAAGAGTTCACTAAGTTCAGCCGATGCTACGAGTATATATGATAATGAGTCGCTATTTAGGTTGTCACGCATCTCCCAATATATATAATAAATATGCCCTTAGATGTATTGTTAAGGAAACCTCGTTCCATGGGGTAATATATAACCTTTATATTATTTACATACCTATAAACTTTGAACTTATTTAAATTTCAAATGTGAGGACTTTAGGCATAGGTTTAGGCTAAATATAAGTAGGTATCTACATATATCTAGTAAGACGAAGTACAGTAAAGTCGTGTACGGGAGGGCAGGGGACGCGATCCTATCGTGGCACGAATGTACCGGGTTCGAGACCTATGTACTGTGCCTGTGTACCTACGATTTATGTATGCTAGCAGGATTTACCAGTCATCGTATGATCGTCTTGTTTCTCTTATTAAAGGCATTCACAATTTAATAATAAAAAGAGAACATCATCAAAGAGATCTAGACGTACCACCAATATCCAGTGACACCGTAAAAGTCAATAAGGCTACTGCAACTACCTACATAATGCGAAAAAACCGAAGTAATCATATGTTATAGTTAGGTATATAAATAAAAATGTAGCAGATTTTTATGTTACTTAACCATTATGAAACGTCCATAATATGATACTATGTCTTATGTAAATGATAGTAGGCATGTTACGACTTACATTCCTAAGCTTTACTTTGTAGCGACAAGAAAAGGGCATAAAAATTGTAAGAATTAGCTAACTACCTTTCTAAGGGTATGGTCTAAATAACCCACATAGTTAAAACTAAATACCTGACAAGTTTTGCCTCCATATAGAGGTTCAATAAATAAACGTGAGTCGAACGCGGAACGTTGCAAGTTGGCGCGCGTCGAGTCGCCACATAAGAAAGGAGATCTCTCATCTCGCACAGCTGCCGAGCCGGGCATCGTGTATATAATGATATATGCAAGTCGCCGCCCGCAGTCTCACTCCTTTTATTTCCGCCAAACAGGTCCACGATCCTTATAAAATTGCAATATTTTAATAAGAAACAGCCGCTGAATATCAATTAAACTGCCAAATAAGAAAAAGCGGCCATGTATAAATTAATCATGAAGTGTGCAACTAATTGACTAGACTACGCAGCAAATATATGACAGCAATTACCTCCATTATATTAAAATTCAGCCAATCGAACGAGTTATATTAATTAGTGAGGACGGGTTTTCAAATTGCATTGCTCTTTAACATGGCGTAAAAATTGGCGTTCATATTGTTATTTGAAGATAAAATAGATTGTAAATGGATTACAGTCAGAATGAAGGGAGATTAAACTATAACGAGTAGGTCTATTAATCAGTAAAAAGTTTTAAGGTCTATGAAGTTATATAGGCCGATTACGTTGAATTATGATCGTAATTGTTTCTGAAAAACTAGTCTAGGGTTGGTTGGCGTTTGAAAAAATGTAGCCGACTTCGTTAAAGTCTAGGTGCTGCCGGCCATTGCATCTTAGAGCTGAAATGATCGAATTATCAACGAATATATTCGCTTTTTGCGCACGCATCTGTCTTTGTAACGTTTATGTTTTCCCAAGGTATGTATTAATTAAGTGAGAAACATTGCGCTGAACTAGTCATTATTCTCAATTGGTGTTCACTATCTACTTCGATAATGTTTTATTCAAGCTAAACTTCTCTAATTGAATTGAAAGTCAGAATATCAGCGGAATTATTTATTGCAAATAGAATTGATTGGTTTTAATTAATAATTCACCTCATTTTGGTTACTATAGCAGATACCCGCTAAATTAAGTCGTTTTAAATTTTGCTTCTCCGATACGTACAGCCGGAGCAACTAATAATTTTTCGTAGCGGGCTAAATAATTATCTGTTATCGTTGAATTGATTTAGACCAACGAACAAAAAATGGCGAATGAATAAGAATACGGACAGCAAAATGAACGTGGAATATATTTTATATTTTTATCATAAATTGCGAAAAAGTATTGGCATTCAAATGTGTCATTCTACAAAACAGACGTGTTGCTTTTTGCGCTTGGATTAACAACATGATTTCTTAGTGATTATGAACAGCCTTACCGCATAAATACATAACAATGGTTACACGTCTGTGACGCTCAGCGATGGTATTTGTCGCCATAACTGAAATTGAGCTTTCAAATCGTCTCCAACACCGCCGTGATCCAGTTTTTCCATCTCCGAGATCTTTAGAGATGAGATTTAAATCCTAATTTAACGAGTTAACACGTACATACACCTGAAGCTATTCAGCATTTCTCAACATCAATAACATGACCAAATACGTCGAGAGGCATTTGTGTGGTTCTTTTACCGACCGTACGGCGAGCTGGCTCGAGGAATTCAGTTTTTAGTGACTGTTTGACTCTTTCGTTACCATATTTGGTATACGAGATGAAACAGACTATAGTCAATTTAATTAATAGACGTTCCCACCGACCATTCGAAGAGTAAAGGCGATGAAGTCATTATGCATGCTTACGAAATATAAAGACCTTTTCGAGACGCGCCTCGTTTTGTTCGTTGTTCTTTAACACCTATCCGTCGGATTACGATTATGACCCTTTAATCATTTTTAAATGGCAAATATTGACATTATCGTTCAAGTGGATAATAAATCACATAATGGACAGTGCTTTTTCCTGCATTTATCATAATTATTCATATTAAGGACAAGTTTCTTAACGAGTTAAGTTTAAGTTTTTTTGGGTCGAGCACTGTCCACGATGCGACGAGCTGGAGACGGTCGGGAAACATCAAAGACGTTTTCGAAACTGGCTTAGTAAATTAAAACATTGCAAAACAGCTATACCATAGAAGTCTCGCTTGGGCGATTTCAAAAATGGCGTCGCGCATCGACTGGTGACGACGAGTCAGTTTTTCGCAACCGTCTCCACTCGATAAATAATGCCGCGGACTTTGACAAAAACTCACCTAGTCCTGTTCGGTGGCCGGCGGCGCCGCTCCCCTCCGCCCTTCGCCCCGCGTTCGCCCGTACTCTCCCCGTAGCTTTTTCTGCCCATTCCACGGCGCCGGCGCAACCGTCGACCGCTCACTTCCAGTATTATAGACTTTACCCTAACTATTTACACCGCTACAGCCTAAACTATCTACTTATATTTATGGCAATTTGTTTAACTTCACCGACTATTAAAACTGCAGGAACACGACCACGATTACACTATACTTATCCGAGAGTATTGAAGGATCAGATGGCGCGGAAGGTTATTACTTCACATGAGGCCGATGCGAACGATAGCAGGTAATAGATTTAACTTACACCTTTCTTACTTAGCTTTAAGGGTACGAGACCGGGTCTCTTTGGTAGGCATATTAAATTTGTACAATGTAATATATGTAGTTCGTCTCGCCGACGGGGAAGTCGGTGCTCCACGGTCGCACATACCGTTAAACGCACTACGATACACCTACACTATGTTACACGGAAGAGATTTCTACAAATTGCACTGGTTTCCAAACGCGAACATCTACGACGATAGCGCGAATAAAAATATGTAAATAAATCAATAAATCAACAAAAACAAAACCCGAAACACAAAATAATACGACCCGTTTCTATTCTAACATTTAACAGTTTATTGTTCATTTTCAATTCGAAAAACATGTATTTCGTCTAATATATTAATTAAAAAATAATCACAACAACCGAACAACACTTAAATAACGAAAAATAATTACAAACAATTTACAAACACAAATCTAGGGACTGTTCGGCGGACTGCGATAGTATCACTGTGGGGTAAGATGCGCAGGCGCAAGTTTAGTGCTCGGGATGGCCCTGTGCGGCCGCCGCGGCCGCTGCCGCAGCCGCCGCAGCTTTCTGCGCTTGCGCCTGCTTTTCCTGCTCGTTTAGCTCCTTTATCGCTTGAATCTCCTTCTTTAGTTTCATCCTTCGATTCTGGAACCATATTTTGATTTGTCGTTCCGTGAGACACAGTGCGTGTGCCATTTCGATGCGTCTCCTTCGCGTGAGGTAGTGATTCGTGTGGAACTCCTTTTCTAACTCTAGCGTCTGATATCGGGTGTAGGTTTGTCTGCCTCGCCTTCTCAGGCCGTTCGCTCCTGTAACAAAGAAAAGAATATTTGAATACCAGTGTCAAGTCGAACGAAGAGTCTATCGACTAAACAGGAGCCATTGGCCTCTTGATCTATGCAGAGAAAAAGTTTCAAGTGACTCCGCCTTGGAGAAATTCTGTAAGCGTTTGAATGTTGAATGGTCGCGGTTGTCGTACGGCTTAGTTGAAACGACGGTACAATTGCCATCGACGACAGCTTCATTTCGTTCAGCCGTCAATATTGATGAACGGCGCTACAACCCGCCTTTTATACGCCGCCATTGGAATTAATACTGGTTTCAAAGTCGATTAAGAAACATAGGTAATCGTGAAACTTGACGGAATTATATTATTGTATGTAAAATGTTTAATAAATTATTGTGTACGTAAAATAAATAATACAACGATTTCTTTATTCATAGCTCTATATTACGATTCCCTTATCCTGAGGGCTACCGACATCAATGGTTAATCTAAAGACTAATTTTCAGGCTAGATAATTTTCAAACGCTGAACAGAAATCTTAATATATTAATTCATATGTTTGCGTCTTCATAAACAGAAACAGGAATCCTTAGACAGACCCTAATAATACCACAGGTATAAAGGTAAGGTAAATTAAAACAGGATGCTTTCAATACTACATAAGACCAAAACTTCCTTATGTAGCAAAAACGTGACTATACTACCGATGCAGTGTACGTAAAATTCAAAGCGCAATTAATCAACATCGAACCTCTTTCGTATGCTAAATATTTTTGAATTGGATACCGGGAACTCGATGCAGAGAAATGATAACTGAACAAGAGGCATTGGCCGAGAGTTGCGAAAATTCGGCCACATTATAGGGCTGCCTTGTAAGATTATACGAAGGTAATTAACTCATCGATAAAAAACGAAGTAAAATGAAGTATTGCGGTGGCCAAACTTGTTTGAAAACTCGATTTGAATTAAGGCTGCTTTCTAACCGTAGGGAAACTTTTTATGCCCTTACATGATACATTACTTAGATCCACAGGTACCTTTGTACAAGTATATAATAGATGAAATGCGCTGCAGATAGTCTAATAGTGTTAAATCAATTTAGTCTAAGGGCTGTGATTATATTTCCTATATCATCTAGTAGGTAATTATAACCTAAAGAAAAAGTTTTAAAATTTTATATTAAACTTTTTGGCATTATTATCTGCGCATACTTAAAAAACTGATTTCTGATATATGTAGGTATGACATTGAATGAAAATAATCTAGAATTTCTATTACCACTTAACTTCTCTTGTTTTATTTGCAATTCTTTAGTGATGTTCGAGAGCAGCATTGACTACTTAATCTAGCCAACAACAAGACTCCTTAATCATGAAATACAAAATAAAATAATCAAATTGCAAAGTCCCAACCCTATGTACTCAGCTTCCCTGACGTTATGTATCGCCTTTATAGCGTGCGTGCACTTAATGTACAGCTCGAAGGACGCATGCTGAGATATTATCTTTTTTTACCAGAACACTACCACGCTTGTACCATATAACGGACCACTAAATAAAGATGGTATGTACCAATCGAACCCGCAGACCAGACCTTTACAATATCATTTGAAGTTGCAACGAAGATATTTAATCCGTTTAGTATGGATGCGTATATTTAAGTCAATATTTACGTTTCAAACTTCAGAAAATCAGGAAGGAAAAGCCTAAATATAGGCTGTAATTTTATAGTCAATTCTTCGAGTACAATATTACTTTACATGAAAAGTAACAGCCCTGTTTACCATGAAAAGAAACATCAAATTCAAAGAATAAAAATTACATGCAAAGATTTTTCACAAGATATCTTGTTAAGATCGCATATGTCCTTAATTATAACATTAAGCTGTCAGTGGCAACACTTTTCGACTTCAATTTGGGTGTAACTCGAAATCAGCGATACAAAATCTAAGAAGCCGCCACTAAAACATTTGGTAATAATCGTGAGATCTTAACTCAAGAAATTTATTTAAAGAAATTTATTAAGGATACAGGGTGTTACAAAAGTTTAACTGTAGACATAGATATATCGTAAGTAGACATATACATACCTAGATTTATTGTAACTAAATGAGATCTCAAACGTATAGTTATTTCAACAAAAAAGATACATAAAATTGACCAAAATTCAGACGAATATTTAGTACTAGAAAATATATTTTTAATACTAAATAATGTTGTCTCTCATATAGTTAGCCTTAAAATTGTCTCGACTGTAAGGATAAAGCGTAATTACATGTCAAAATGGAACGTCTCAAGATAGCCACTTAAACAACACATTGCCTGCACTGGAATGAAGTCGATACAAAAATAAAGGACTTTGGAACGAAACCAGAGCGCTCTCAAGTGTGAAAGGGTTACAAACCAATTTAATGGCTCAATTATCTCAAGTACTTCGATCCAGGGCATGTTAAGGGCCACCATTCTATCCGCTTATCTATTCTCTTATACTGAAAAACGAATTAACCCATGGGAATATTCCCTCTATTTAGTCTAATAATAGACTCGAAATTTGCAAGAACCTTTTCATTTTATTAATTAGAAATAATTAATTAAAATTAGTAGGTATCTCCTTCCGTTACACTTTTTATTTAATGTTATGGCTATTAGGATTATGTTAAAATCTCATGAATTATTAAAAACTGCTTTTAAATGTAGAGTCATTAAAATGCGTAATAACATCCTGTTTGTGGTATGTGAAGCACGATATAATATATAGAAAATGTACATTTATGTTTTTTTTTTTTCAATAAATAATAATTATTTATTTATGGCCGTATAATGTTTTTGACAAAAAAATATGTTTTGCCTGGCTTTACCTTCAGGATACTCGCAGAAAACTAGACAGATTAAGGTGAAGATTTTCCGTCATTTTTCCCACATGTGTATGTTCATAATTTCAAAAATAATAAAAATATGTTGTTATATAAGTGAAAAAATAACAGTAATTAAACTGAAAATATACTATACGCCTTAATATTTAAACCAAAAAGATAAATAAGTACTAAGTAAGACGACGAAAAGGGATTTTTGAAATATTCCAAATAACATACTTCTCAAGTACGAGATATAAGTTTCTCGTATATAAGAAGTACATAAGGTTAAGCATGTGGTTATTCCATCTTAAGAAGGATTACTTAATTGTGTAGAAACATTCTCCCCTTATCCGTAATTTAAGGCTCCGTACAGCGGCACTTGAGTGCAACCTTTTTAATAATTAACAAAAATTCTTAAGCCGGAGTAGTGGTTAATTGAGTGACGCTAATTACCTAAGCCGTAAAAGCCTCTGAGGGTGCGACGTAAATACTGAGGCCTTTCTTTTATGTATTGCACGTTGGTTAAGAGATTACGTCCGACTAATATTTATGTTGATTAGTCGAAACAACTATAGGGGAATGAAATCGACCTACCGTTTCTAATTAAATAACTTATCTAATTATTTTTTTGTTGGACAAATGTATAAGTGCTTTTTTAAGATTTGTTCTTAGTTTTATGGGAGCATTAGACACAAATTAGGGCAATTATACCGTAACGTAACAAAAACCATGATACATGATGATTACATGATGTTGAGTTCAATTATACATACTTTGGTTGGTGTAATATATTATGTAATGTTTCAAGACCCAACAGTTCAAACTTTTCATATTTTGTCAGTAAAAAAAATCCAATTCGACAGAAGTATGATAAGATATTGTATGATCGATTACATAATGGTAATTCGGCTATACAATATTCTACAAAAACAATAACCCGAGAACTTTATGTGCGTGAGTGTTTATTTAAAAATCTAAGTTTAAAAATTAAGATATGATTTAAAAAATTGACGGTCACTTTATCTTTAATAGTAAAAACGTGTATAACTACTCACATTGCGTGATTTGAGAACAATAAATCAGATTACAAAGGACATGAATGAAGAATAAACAAAGTTGCTTTAACGATTGTCCCCGCACTGAAAGTTTAACTGGACTTTATCGAAATTCAGTGTAATTAATTAAAAAGTGGTTCGATCGATTCATTAAAGGGTACAATCGCTCTGAAGTCACGAGTCGAACCTACAGTTATTCGAGATTAACGAACTCGCTTACACGGAAACGGTAAGCATTAAAATCTGGTAGTACTCTCTTATATGTGTACGTGGAATTGACTAAAGCGAAGTTAAGCGACTCTTAACTGTATTTTGTATCGGGAACTTAAAAAGTTGATGAAACAAACCCCACCTTTAGCCAGGAAAAATAAAGCTGCAACATATGTATGTGCTTAATTAAAACCACCGATTTCCAGTGTCAATTCGCGCCTTGTAAATTAACCTCAAAATCCAGAGTGCGCCATAAAAGCAATAAACATGACACAAATGACTTCATTAAGATGGTGGACGTAGACCGCAGCTAGCAAAAAATATGTATAACGGCGGTGTAGAGTTCTCCTTAATAGGTATATAATGACGCCAAATGTTTCCGTAACTCACAAATCTGTAAACCGTCATCTGTGCATGAGAAGTTCCGGGGTAGGATCGGGGTGTTTCACCCTTAAGGAATTCTTGTTACATTCGATCTGACATCAAAAATTTGCGACTCCGATCCAACCGATATTGGCGGCATTTCAAAGCAAATAAATAAGACATTTACTTGATTTATAGCACATTTTAGTGACAGAGAAAAAGAAAACCTCTTCATTATTCAAAGCACTTAAAAGGAACCGAATAAAATCTCTGAAATCTCTCATACCGCAAATAACAACGTGTGAACTTCAAGTAATCTGGTCGTGAAATATTCAGCTTCAAAAGTAAAAAGACCGAGAACGTTTCCACGGAAATCGAGTCGAGTCGTTCCCAAGATTCTCTCAGAACAAGTGTCAGGCCCAACCCGTTTTGCAACACGTGTCGCAAACAAAAGAAACTTGTCCAACTTCCCCCTGTTCCCCCCGGCGACAAAAGGATTGCGCAAGTTATATTAGTCGTAAAGAATTTTGGACTAAGATCTATAGCCTGTAAACCGTCCGTAATTCTCAATGGCCCCGCATTTGCGGGGGACATTCGCAACAACTGTTGTTTGCTTCAACGTTTTAATTGTTCCTAATTCGTAAAACTTTTGCCTAGTGATTTACAACTGTTGTGTTTTAGAATCGGTGGCTTCTGATTGTTTTTTCCTTTTCTCTAAGGAAACATGTGGTATGAGCTGAGGATGCGGTTATTTACATTTGTGGGATCGTTAAGACTTTAATGACAAAAACAAGGGATTTACAACTTTTTGTCTATTCTATTTATCGTCTTATGTTTATGATGTCATTTATGTTCTATTTATCTATATTAAAATTGGTTTCTTGCTTAAACAAAACATCGTGAAGTACGTTTTCCTCCTTTACAAACACTGTTTGCAAAGTATAAAATAAAAATATCAAAAGTTAAGTGCTCAGCATGTTGGCATATTTACCATGTTAAAACTTAATTTCGCAAGGAAACCGAGCATTATCATCTCATTTCGATTCGCGATTGAAACAAGTTTTTTAAATCGACGCGAGGGCGCGACCGGTAACTTGGGGCCGAAATTCGTTTATTACATATTCGGGACCAACCAGAACACTGCAGTAATAAGTCAAATTGGTAACGCGAATCGAAAATTACAAAATTGCTACGAAAATATGCGTGAGAGTCGACTTATAGGTACATAGAGCCGCTACATATATTCGTCACAGTAAGTAGGTACTTTTCGATATACGTATAGTGTGTACAGGTAGGACGTACCTACGACTTGGGTGGTCCTCGGAATCAACTCGCTCGATTATAAGGTATATAAACACGGTCCATTTATAATGGCCGCTCCCAGCGTACCTACACGACTCGAGTTGTTAACACGCGAACTGTTTTTCTATTTATTTATATTAATTTGTTTACGAATGTTATATGTAAGTTTTATCAATTTAAGTGTAGCTATTTCAATACATATTAAATTAATATTCTTATCAATACTAAATATAAAAAAAAATTGTTCGTAAATGAAAGAATTACTTCTATGTAGGTAAATATTTGCTTTATTTGACTTAGCTTCTTGTTTTAAGTTATTTTTTGTTATTATTACTAAATATATTATTAAATATATTATTGCCAAATATTGGAACATAGTCGGCAATGTAGCATTGCCATTATGTATTTCATTACTATGGAATAGAAAATTGTAGAGTATTGCGAACAGCATTGGTTAGAATGAAAATAACTATTGACTTTTAGTACCTTAGTGCCTAATTCTACATTATATTTATTTTTTTAATTTTGCCACATAATCACATTGAATTGAATGCGAAGATGCAGTCACGAGGCAACCTGCTCCAATAGCAGCTGTGCTCGCGTATGGTCCCGCATCCTATCTACTCCGCTGCCTTCCAATCAGTCCACTAGATGTGTATCGACTTAAGAGGCTGCTTGTTATCTCAAAACACAATATGAATAATGCAACAGCGGCATACTCGGTACACTCTTAAATTGGCAAAGCTTAATTGACTCAAAGATTGGAAATGAAACACGGGGCTTCGTACCTCTTGCCGGAGTCGGCAAGTTTTTGCCTTATCTTCGCCTGTCCTCAAAACGGCATCAATTTAAACCGCATATGCAATGCTATTAAGCTCTGGTGTCATCAAGGAAAAAGAAGTCTTATTCGTTTAGTGATGATGCTATAATGATCAAGGAAGCTAACATAGCTAACGTTTAATTTAAAATATGGTTGAGATAAGTCACTTGGTTTCTCCAGGATCTTAAGAACAGAAAAAATACTACTGAGTACTATTTTAATCACAGTAACCTTTTTTAAAAATACCAAGTATTTCTGGACATGTAGTAGGTATGCACCTCTCGGGCCTCGAATAACTCAGCCAACCAAATCGACCGATGCATGTATACCGCATATTATATTAAGTTGATGGCTATTAAAGTAATTGCGAAGAATTACTGACATGCCACGAAAATAGCGTGGGTACTCTTGGAGGCGTTTTACCAAGAAAATTATCATTTTTGCACGCCAAAATGGCGTCTCCAACCCGATTTCTTCAGGTTTTCGAGAAGTTAATACCAAGTGGTATTGTAAATGCAAATTGCTAAATGATGGTGTCCAAGATCGAAATTTTGATAGTCATGTCGAAATCGATAAAAACCTGTCCATGATCGAGTATTGTTATTAATTATAACCTTACTGCCCTTTAACATTATATGGACATAAACGTTATTTATTCCGAAATTCGTATACATTAAGGTTGGGTTTAATTCATTAAGTGCCTATATGGCTATAGCAATTACTTACTTTTGCAGATTATATAGGTATTAAACTCAATATATTATCGATTCAAACAGCCGGTGGGCTCTGATGTTTAAATGGGAACAAGCGATCCTCAGTATATTGGTTCAATATTAGCTCATATATCAGGGTCGAAGGCAATAAAAACTGGATGTCCCTCCGGGATTAGGCCAAACCCTGACGTATGTGACACACGAAGCCTCAGCATATTTCTTTTTCAAAGGGATGCCGTTCAAAGATATTTAAAAATCAATTTTGGAGACCTCTCGAAGCGCAAAGTCCATTAAGCGAGGAGGGACGGTTCTATATGAAATTTCTGCGAATGAGTTGTATAGTATATTTATGATAGATGCATTTACAATAAGTGAAGCCATAAATCAATATCAGTAATACAGATATCAAATATAAGAGGTAATGCAGCGTATAATTTGAACTATTCAAAGATAACAATAACTGACATCATTCGAAATTGAGCAGGGGCGTGCGATAGTTAAAATGTTGAAGTACACGGTCATATCCATTCACGCAAATAATCTAAACACAAAGCAAACCGCTGAAATCACGCTAACAAGATGCAGCTGTTGCCTCTCAAGCACGGACACCATTTTGAAAAACGTTAGTTTTCGAAAATAGAACATAAAATGTGTCACACCTCCCTTAATAAATCAGTCATGATTAATGTCCGCGAGTTTAAAACGGAACGCTTGTGACGGGGCAGTGCCTCATTGGGTGGCGCGGTCGCCATATTGCTCAAAGCTTGTAGCTGTCAAAGTTTGAGTTATGGCCGCCGGGTTCTCTGCTTTCGGATTAGTCTACGTCTTGTCTTAAAATAGCAAAGCGAATCATGCAATCCCATAACAATAGGTACAAAGCTGTCGGAGATGATCAGCGTATAAAAAATAAAGTGGACGGTAGTTTCACTTTAAAATATTTTCCGATTTCACGGAGCTTTTGATAAATCGTTGTTTTGTTCTGAAGGTGTAAAATTATTGCTCCAGTCTAAAAAAGAATAATGGATGTGATTTATATTTTGACATTTGTAGCCAAAACATCCTGTTTTATTGTAATCTTAAATTTATTATGATAATAAATCGGTCTGATATGCCTTATCTCGTTATAAAAGTACGTAAGCGCTTTACCATACTAATTGATATGGAAGCTTTCGGATTTTTACAAGCCTAAATGACTGATTTTATAGCTTTATACAGGTGTAATATGGCTAGGTCTATTGTAGTCTTGCATCACACGACGTCTGACCCACGCAACCTCATTAGGAAAGTTCCTGGCTCACTGAAGGCAGTGTAGGGTCAACTTAGGTTAATCGCCAACCTAGTAGAGTCAGATAAGAATCCTTTAAGCAGGAATTCTTCAAAATCATAAAACATCTCACAACTATCTCTTTTATAAAGCGATTAAAGTATTAAAAAATAAATTTAGGTTTATATGATTAAAAAAGGAAATTGTTTAAGTAGTATTTTTGATTAAAACCACGAAGCATTATTTAAGTACTTTCAGATCATCGTAAAATTATTGGAATGAGCACTTATTTATCCTTAAAAGTGAGTCGTTAATACATGGCTGTTATAACTCACGATGACATACGATCCATTCAATTTTCAATCGTAGTCTCCTATCAATAAAGATCAGGGGAAATGATTTGATGAAGTAAAGAATTTTCTAGTAATAGTTTGTACGTGAGTGGATGGGAGAGTAAAGTGTTCGATCAAGAGAACCAACAATTTGCGATTTAGCGTATGTACGTACATAAAAGCGAATCATACCACACCCGATAATAATCTTCTCGATTTCATGTTATTACTGAACTATCTAGATAGCAGTGGTAGCAAAAAAGTTAGCTAGTGCATATTTTTTCATTCAAAGTATTTTCCTTCCAACTAAAGAAAGTTGATAGTGAGTTTATTTCTTAAATAGATTTTTTGAAATATAAATAGGTTAAATCAATTTATGTATAGCTTTTATTAAACAAATAGTGTAATCACAAAGTAAGTAACGCAATTAATGCATTTATTTCGAAATAGAGACGATGAATTAAATTTTATGAACGTTTAAAGATTCATTATCATTTTCAAATTAATTCCAATCATCCTCTGACTATAATTTATAAAGGAAACCAATCTCTTAATAGATACAAAACGTGATCGTCTAAATTAATTTCGCTTACCGTAAGCCTTTAAGGACATATACAAAAATAGGGACATCTAAGCCAATTTAATTCAACGAGTCGTGACTGTTGTCTGCGAACCTTACTTGCAATGAATATAATAAAATACCAATTGAAATAATACCAGAGCTGCAAGTTGCATGGTCGGACGTGGGTTCTTATATTGATAGCCTTTTATATGGAATCGGTACAAAAAGACTGTTGACATAGCAGATAGAATCAATTGTGCTTTATTTTAAATTGCTCGCTTTATTACGATTACTAAGTACGTTGTTAAAGTTAACAATTTTATTAACTGTTCAAAGTTTATTGCTTTGTCTTCAAGAACTAACCATACGATATGAATAATTGAACACTAATATAGGTATATATGAGTAAAATGTATGTTATCTTGAATAGATAACATTTTACACAAAAAACCTTATTCGAATCATATGGTAAATAAGAAGGTATCTTCCACTCTATTAATGACATTTTATAGCGTTTATGATGACGATACTCAGATTACATGATGTTTAGAACATCCTCAAAAATATTTACCAATAAAAACACATAAATAGGTATTACCAGAACTACAATACAAAATTGTATTAAAGGAACTCCACTTAACCCTAAATGCGGGAGGCATTAAGAATACCCCAAGTTGAAATCCCCGGGATAAATGCGCCCAAAATCTTATACGGTTAAAAGATCTAGCAAAGTCACCTGCAAGTCTGGAGGTATTCAAGTTGGGCGTTACTGTAAGATAAGTTTAGAGTTTAGCAAAGAAACCGCAGCGGAGGCTGACGACCGACTTAAATCTTGGTAAGGAAGCGAATACAATGGTACATGGGACTTACAAATAAATAAATTGGTGTTGAATTGTAATTTTAAACTTTTAAGCCTATTAAGGTATACGATACCAAATTATAGAAATCTCTTAGGAACTTACTTAGGTTATTTATTATTCGTTTATCTGTATTAACACCCTTATTTTGAAAATAGGGGAATATTTTGAAGCGAGAAGGAAACGGCGACTACTACTTATTGACTTTTTTGTGATTCTAACTTAAAATAATTAGAGAAATATAATTGAGAAATCCACTATCGCTTGAATTATTTAACAATTACTATAATTTAACAATTTAATTATTAACAAGGACGTATTTATTTGTTTACGTTATCCCGCCTTAACATTAAGACTCTAGTAAGAAAAAAACTACAATTGGTTACAAATAAAAGATATTCATGAAAAATCTGCAAGAAAAAATAAAGAATTTGTTTTTTTTTAAAGATCTCCAAATATATACATATTCCGTATGTACTTACAGTATGTTCACCTATTATGTATCATTATATAAGGGTGAATGTTAACGTAAAAATTATCGGTAAGAAACATTTTTGTCTAAAAATAAATAACTTTCAAAATAGTTATTCTTGCGCAGTGTGCACAACTCCTTAATGCAAGTTACGTCGTTGAGGCAGGGATTGCGCTGAGATTTTGTCTGCATTTGAAATAAATATTCAAGATTTGCAGTCTGAACACTGCGCTGAGACATCACAGTTTCAACCAGGAATTATTTCTGTACAAACAAAAGGAAGTCCCGTCTTATAAGCATTTCAATTCAATAAATAGGTACTTAAGTCTTTCTAAAGGTAAGTTTTTCTAAAGGCTTTTGAACTTTGATAATTTCCTATAGCAGTATTTCTTATAGCAGTGTAATAACTTCTATTTATATTAGCTACTGTGATTTGGCTTTGGCACTAAATAGATTGGTAATTTCATTCTTACTGTAGTAACAATTATCGGAATATTTCCTATCTGATATTTTGAAAAGATGTCAGACTCCGCTCGTCCTATTTCAGATATTGATTCCGTACGAATCTAGTAGAAATTACTGTAGATAGGTATAGCACTTAATATTGTATGCGATATATAACCAGAATAATTTACAAAACGCTGTGACTGAACAATAAATACAGAGAATCAAAGCGGCAAAACAGTAGGTACGCAACAGAGCGGTAAAACGCTGAAATCATTTGTGCCGTATCAAGACATAAACATGTATCCACAATCGTCCTGTCACGCAACAACATCCCATAAAACGTTCCCTCCAAAAACCTGTGTCAATAAAGATAAAGGAAAACTAATATCAAAACAGAATAGGTACGTGATAAGAAAACATTTATTCCCTATGTTTAATGCATGATTTGTCATAATTTTCCATCCACCCCCCGTTTGTCCGTTGTTTTGTAGCCGAGGAAATGGGCCCACATGATATATTGTTTATCATATTTATCTCAGACAAAAGAAAAATTACTAGGGAAACATTGGAAGTATTGCCAGGTTTATTAACAAATATGCTACCGAGATTGCGGGAGAGTAATTGCGATGTATCTCCCTATCTCCGTATCTACGAAGCAAGTAAACGTAGGCAAAAGGTCGCAAAAATATTGACAACGGCTGTTGTTTATTGGTCGGAACATCGCAGTATCTACTACTTCCAGGAAAATCCTGGTTCGTAAGTCCCACAATTGATCTCGTTACTTATTTATTTACATCTACTAATATTAAACGTTTTGTGTTAAGTAATTAAGTAGATATTCCGTCGAGTACATAAATATTTCATTCTCGATGTAGTGCGTCAGATAATGAACTTGTTCTTAAAGCTTTCCACGTACTACGAGTTCTGACCATGTTCTTATGGTATGTTTATAACCTGACAATTATTGCAATATAAAAACAATTAAATCATTGTCCTTACAGCCCTACTCTTAGATATGAAAAGAAACCGGTAAGGCCAGTTGCACTCACCCACTAAGGGTTTCGCACCTTATAAAGAAGCAACTTGATTATTATCTTGAACGTGTATGAGCTACCGCGAAATAAAAAACTGTTCCAAGACGAACAAATATAAACTTGAATTATATTTATTGCTACTTAGTTTGGAAGATTCATGACTTTAAAAAATATGATAAACTTCCACGTAAGAGAGTATTTTAATTAGATTTGTATGTTTTTTGTGGAGTACTCACTGGAGTCCTTGAAAGTCTATGTAGAGTCAAATTCTTCTCAAGCCTCTGAGATGCTTTGCTACCCTAAGACTAAAATGGAACGTCTTATGAATCTTATTTAAATTTATTACTAGAATTTTGTTTATGGCCCACCCATTTTCGTATTTGCTTTCGTGCACATAAATCCTATAGGTATCTTTAAAGCGTATATCAGAATCTTGCAATATGTCACCACGTAGGTATTGTTCAACTGTATTTGTGCACACCCACATATGTCACGATCATTGCAGAGGAAGATTTATGTTTCCTATTTTCAGAATATTTTAAATTATTTAGAATCTTTAAAAAACATAGACTGTGAACCTGTGACCTTTACGAGCAAAAAAATTATAATACTTCATCTAATATCCGTGTAGGATTAGAAAATTACTGAGTACATACGTAACATTTAGTAGGTGCCTGTCTCAAGTACCTACCTACAGACTTTTAGAAAGTTAGAAAGTCTTAAAAATTTACGGTTATTTCTTTTGTAGGACTACTGGAGCCAGTCTATTAAAGTATCATTCAAAAATTAACTTTAGAAAATTTGGAAAAAAATAATTTAAAAGCATTTTGTTAGCTCAGCGTTCTTAAACCTACTACTATTATATAATTTTTTCTTTATATTGAACGATTAAGCTTCTTCTTATGTAAATATATAAGTATCTACATAAAATCAAACGTGGCAACTGACAAAACAACACGACAATGCAATAGAGTGCCTCTTAACTAAGTACATCATTTCGCACATACGTTTGAAGCTAAAAATATGTTAAATTTAATCCACTTTCGAAATTCGAATCAAAAGTCCGTTATAAATCACAACATGGCGTCACTGCCCCGTGTTTGCGTTCGCCCACATAATCCGTTCATGGCGCTGTAAATCCATCGTATGTCGCGCGCACTACTAAATCATCATAAGAGAATCCCGTATGCAATATATACTACGTACGTGATTCTGGAAGTAATAAAGCCTAAAACGGTTTATAAAAGAGAATGTTATTTCTGTTTATAGAAATAGTGATGAGCGAAAACGTAATTGCTATGCATTACGCCCTTAATTCGTATTGCACTTTACCGGTTTTTTCTCTCCTTATATAAGTCGATGGAATTCTTTGATGGCGATAGAATCACGTCATTTAAATAAATTGTTTAAAAAACCAAACCTCTTAAGATAGGTATAACGGCTTGCAGCCAGAGTGAATCGCAATTATTATCTAAATTGTATTTTGATCCAAACATTTTAATTGAGATATGGCGCATTGCAGCCTAATTTAAGCTACAACCCATCCAAATAAATCCAACTGATTCATTATCCCAATCGCAATTGAACCTAACAAACAAAACCAATAAATTTCGTTAGATAACCGGATCCTAAAAATCATTATCAGATGTTCGAAAATGGTCGTGCGCTGAAAAACTAGGCGATATTTTGCGCTCTTTTTGTTTGCATTCGATTTCCGCAGCAGTACTGGAAAAGTTCACGTCGTAATGCAATCGCGCGGCATTAGTTTCGCAGTTTATCAGCGTTCTCGCTGCAGCTTTGAGGGATTAATACGGAATACCAACATTTGGGTGGCGCAAAATGGGAATGTATAGTAAACAAAGGACTACCGCACACAAAGCACTTAATACCTATGGAGAGTTACCAAATTATAATAACGTGGTTTAAAATTTTATTGGAAATGAGGCATGATATTATGTATTCGGTAGCTATTAAATAATTTTACATCCTAAATAATCCATTTGAAAGCTAAGTAGGTATGAATTGAGACTCATGTAATCAAAAACCCCATTTAAAATACACTTTTCGCGTATACTAGTGCTAACAGCCTCTACGCAATTAGGTGTATGCAGTTAGCCGGACTGGCAGTCACTGAAATGAAGTTATAAAACAATAAAAACAGAACTAAACAACGAGTACTCATGCAATATTTGTTTGTCGGAACATCGCAATTTTTAGTTGAGAGCGGTGAGCTATTGCAGCAATTTGGCGTTTTCGCTCGATTTATGCGAATAACACCGCCCCGCGAAAAGCGGGCAAACAGGCGGAATTTGTTGTGGAAACAACAGCTATTTTTTAGTTTTGCGACTCTTTATATCAGTCAAATGTCTAACTGCTGGATTCAGTTGTTGACTGATTTGTTTACAGCGCTGCATCCGCTCGAAAATATGAAACAGGAGCTGACGGGGAAATATTGGCAATCACTACTGTATTCAGAAATATCAATATATTGCCGCGAAAATACAGCCTGAATGAACCGAGCGAGCGTTGTGCGTATAAAATATGATAGACTATTATTATTGCATAAATGCATAACCGAGTATCTAGGACAGATGATTTATGAAGAGAAAATATAAAATAAAGACAATTTAATAACATCTTTTGAATAAATAGTTTATTCAAATATCTACAGAAACAGATGCAACTCCTAAAAATATGAAAGAAAAATGCATACTAAGTATTGTGAAACATTTTAGAAATAATGCATTAACATATTGTTAATTTGTCTATTCTAACAAACATTTGAATATCTAAGAAATATGTTAAGTAGGTACCTACATACGTCACATCCAGAGTCACAAATTCATATAAGCTTGAAACGTCTGAAATACGAGATAAATCCACATGGCTATTCGTAGCATGAGAAACGTGTGTGGCTGTGCAATAGCTCCTACGATCAGTTAAGTTTGTTAGCTGTGTCATTACGTCAGCGGGCAATGGACATAGATTGACGATAACGCGACCGCCAACGTTTGGGTGGCTACAGAACTACAGATACTGAACCTTCTTTTGTAGCTTTACTACCACGTTTTGTTGTGCTGAAATACTACGACAATTGTCAATTTATTTATTTGAAAAGAAATAGAATATGTATTTACAATTATAACAATGGAACCAAAATAGTGTATGTAGAGTCTTTCCACGGCACATCAGGTTATCAGTTAGATCTACTTTCTCATACTTTTATATTACTGGCATTCAGTAGCGAATCTTGTATCAAATTAAATTAAATATTTGATTTTGATCCGTAAATCTACCTGAAATCTCAAAAAATGTTTACATAATATAACTTAAAAAATATACAGCAGCCGCAACATCGCTACTATATGACTAAAATAGATTACTATGTTATATGTCTTTAGCATATTTATTAAGCTATTTGTGTACC